>ARYC01020196.1:0-53378 GCA_000711775.1 Oxytricha trifallax
AAAGCAACTTCTTAGTTGTCTTAAGGTAATTTACACAATAATTTTATTGTTAATTCACCTAACTTATCTTACTTATTTTAGGTTACAACTAAGCCAAGACAGATACACTCAACAAGCTCCAGCCGATTAATGGTTCAGGCAGAACTCAGTAGTAAAACGGATAGGGAATGAAAAATGAATCAGAAATCAAGAGGCAGCAACTTCAAGAGAAATTGGCTTAACTCAAAGAAGCAAAGGAAACACTCAAGAAATAGGATTAGATCACTAAGGACACTCTTAGATCAAACTAGTAACAACATTATTCCTATGGTAAGTTAATGTTTTATTAATAATAGACTATTATGAATAAAACAATTGAAAGAATAAAATTAATGTTGTAATCACTCAGTTGGTGCAAATATTCTATAAAGAAAGATATTCTAAACAATTCGTATATAGTTCCTTAAAAACCAAAAGATTTAACTGAGGATGAAAAACGCTAAATGAGAGAGTAGCTAGAGGCTGATGCTAGTTTGGCTTTGTTATTAAGAGGTGATAAATTTCAGGAAACCCGAAATAATAACTAATCTAAGAAAGCTTACCAAGCAGCTTAATAGTACGAAGAATACGATCCACTAGGAATCGCTAGTGATTTGCCTAAATTGTAAGTAATTGGTTTATGTGTAAAGATATTTATTGGAATTAAAAATCGAGATTATCACTTCTTAAAAAGAGTCATTTAATAAATTTACGAAATTTAGGAGACCTTCGTAATCGTCATCAAGTAACAAGGATTTCTTAACTTCTATTGATAAGAAAATGCGTTAAGAACTTGGAGTGAGCACTGACCTCAACGAAATTAAGCTCAAAATTGAGAAAAAGCAGAGAGAAGAGCAAGAACGTCAAGATAGAGAAAGAAGAGAGTAAAAATAAAAAGAAAGGGAAGAGAGAAGATAGAAGGAATAGCATGCTTCTTTATCTCTGAATTAAGTTAATGTTTTATACTGTAAATTTATAGAATTAAAAGGGCGGCACTACTCAGCTGATCACTAAAAACTCAAGAAGTGATTAATAAAAGATTGAAGCCTAGAAACTAATGAGCAAACTCAAAAACCCAGACAAAAAGAAGTTAGAATCAAAATCCGCTGCAAAACCTTCACAAAACCCTGGTACTAAACTTATAGCCAAACCAACTAAAAAAGAGCAGTAGATATTCTGTGCTAGATGCGCAAAATTTCATGATGTTGATTTTCATAAATCTAAAGAGGAGTAGAACAATCAGAGTTAAACAACAAGGAGTTAGAAAATGGTTGAGGATACAGATACTAAAAGCATGAGACCTGGTGTGAATATTGTTAATGCTATGGATTCCAGGAAACCTCAAACACAACATAAAGAAGATGGTCGTAATAGAGACAGAAGCTTAAGGGATGATAGAAATGATCGGGAAAGAGTGAGAGATAGGACATAATCAAGAGATTATGACAGGAGAGATAGAGAACGTGACGACCATTAAAGATACACAGCTGATAGAGGACAACAAAAAAGGTCTGTTTATTAAGATGATTATGATGAGAGAGACAGACTGTATCGTTAGAAACTTCTACGCGAAAGAGTAGAAAACGATAGATCAAGAAAGCCACAAAAGCTAAAACCTGCTAGAGGCGGTTATGATGATGACGAAGATAACTTGAGTTTCATTGTAGACGACGATGACATGGATGAAAATGACTTAGATCCAAGAACTAAAGAAGAGGTGAAGAAGCTACTAGGTAAAAGACGCTATTACTACAATGATTACGACAGCGAGAGTGATGACATGGAGTCGGTTATGATTAAATCGAAAGAGAAGAGAGGATCGCCGCTAGAATTGCTAAGAGAGAGGATGATGAAGAACTAGAGAAGATTAAAGCTGATGAGGCTTAGGAAAGAAAATAGAGGAAACTCATGAAGAAACAGAGAAGGCATTGACAGGAACATAACGTGTTTGGAATAAAAATAACTTAAATGTAGCATATAAAGTTAGTAGATTCAGAGGAAATGTTACTAGTTAATTGATTTTATAAGCTTTCTATTCTCAAATTAATTTAACAATATTAAAATTCATAAATATTAGAAATGTAATCATCGCAATAAAACTGTCACAATAATAAGAGACAGGAACATAATTATATTTAGAATTCTTAAATAACAACAATATATTCCATCATTATCCTCCAAGTTCTTCTTCATGTCTTATTAATACCTCAGCTATATAAATTTAAAGTTAGTTAAATTGTAAAATATATATTGATGATATTAAAAGCGAAATTCATTGTTACTTACGAGTACCGTAGATTTCGTGGCATGTTTGCACATCTGGAGCGCCTTGACTGTATTGATTTATAGTTGTCAATCTTCTTAAACCATCTTTACCGTTCAAGCAGAACACTGTCCAGTAGTTGGAGATAATAAAATAAAAAATATAATGATTTTATTATTAGAGTTGGCAGTAGGATTTGAGGGAGCAGCAGGAATATCAAAGATAAATACAGGCCAAGAATAATAAGGAGCAAATACCTTTAATTGTGCTTGTGAATCAGTCAGGGGTACATCCTGCTATTGGCTAGCTTAGCTGGCAGTTTATGGATTTGTCTGATTGGTCTTGGCTTTAAAGTTGGAAACATAGACCAAGTACTGGAAATCACCTACGTAATCAAACTTGATGACATCTGATCCATGATCTCCACCTTCAATACCGTCACTCATGTATCTCACTCCACCACATGAGTGCACGCTGTAATCTGCCTTACACATAATGTTTGGTGAGCCCACGAATTCAACGTGAATGTCGAGATCTCTGGGTGAGTAACCCCAGGTAAGCACTAGAGCTAGCTCTCCTTCGTTTAGTTCAGGAACTAGTGGGATGGAGCGCATGTGCTTGGTGAAAGGAGGAGAGGGGAGGGCGTAGAAACGCTGGAAGTTCTTTATGTAAGAAGCTGGTGTGTCAACTACAGCAACATATGCACCGGATTTCAAATCGTATACCTCAAACATACCAGTATAGTAGACTAAAAGAAAATATATTTATAAATAAGACTCCATTGCCATAGTGGTCAAGGACTTCATAGGCATTTTATTTTTTAATAAATTAATAATTTTCTTTTTATAATTTCATGAAAATTCTGCATAAATATGATTAAGATATTTACAAACGCATCTGAATGAGTTTTATTGATTTCCCCATAACCTTAGTAAATACTGAGTGTATAGTCATCACTGAATGTCTTATTGGTAAATGCCTCATACAATCTCCCTGTAACATTATGCATTTTGTTGTCGCTCATGTAGAAATTATATTAAATCATTGAAAATAATAAAAATAAAATATTTAGAAAGCATAAGAGCCCATTTCAACAACAGCAGCATTTGGAAGACCACCAACGAAATAATCAAAAGTCACTGGTTGTGAATAAAGTGGTTTCTCTGCTTAAACTTTAACTAAATAAGGAATGGACATATTCAAGAGTGAAAGATTTACTTCAAAAATACCATGGTTGTATAAAAAGTAAATTATATTTCTAAAAACCTTATTCCATCTTCTTACTGTAAAATTTGCTTATGTACAGTAAAAAGGAATATAATAAATTATTAATAAAGTTAATTTGTCTACTGGCACTGAGATAGGTAGGCAGTCCTTATATTAAGGGAAAGTGATGGACAACTTCACATCATTATTCTGAGTAAGCTGCTTGAAATAGTTGTTTGGACCTGTAGCCTCTAAATTCTCCTCAACAAGCTTTCCACGATACTTCCTGCTTCCTCCACTTATCAAATTAGTGGAAATTTTATAGCGTTTTGGTACACCAAAAGTGGTAGTGGTTGGATCTGCTGTCACAGCTTATTATTACTATTGTTGTTGTGATTAATTGGTAGCAGTTTGAGTTTGATTAGTGACAGTTTGATTAGTTGAAGGAGTGGTGTTTTGAGATTGGAGTAGCCTGGCACTGGTGAAAGTAATGTTGAGTTCAAGATGGTTGTCTGGGTTGTGCACACATCCTGGTCTGTAAAGAAGGTTCTGAAGTGTTGATTTTACATCACTTGCCTTTCCTGAAATTTATTTTATAAAATTTTTCAAATATTGAAAAGTTCTTTGAAAATCTTTTTTTAAAAATGTATATAAAAGAATAAACTTAGAGAAAGAAATTAAAAGTTATTCAATAAAATGTTTTAGCTGAACTCAAAATATTAAGATTCAAATTAAATTAATTCAACAATAATTTTAGCTTATTCTTTAAACGGCATTGAAATTCTAATTTTCCTTATAAAATAACGAATTCTTATAGAGACAATAAATTGGACCAAACTTAAATCAAGATTATATAATATAGTAATGATTTTGAGAAAATTTCTTAAAAACTTAAAGTTTACATTTAATTAAAATATCGATTCCTTCAAAATACCTAAATAATTAAAAATGGTTATAAATAATTATTAAAATGTCAATTTGTATTTTCTGAGATTGTGATATGGTTATGTTTGTTATCAATAGTGGCATTAGTAGTGCTAGTAGCTTAAGGAATCATAAATTCTCCTGATGGGAAAGCTTAAATTGATAGTTCAGCTTTCACATTATCAGAGGCTTCAGCATATAGCTCAATCCTTTCGAAGTTCCACCACCCTTCGTCGTTTATTGAACCTAATCCGATCTCTCTATCTTGATGTAAGTCATAGAATCTTCAATTAAATATGGTCATAATTTTGTGTCATTTTAGAGTAGAAACTTATAAATTAGATTAAATTTTTTCCATAAAATGAATCTCAAAAGATCATCTTTATCAAGTTTTGAGGTTTCCTTGTCAGGTTAAGGCATACCATTAGGTCCCTATGGCATACTCAAATAGGACGAAGCAGCCAACCCAATCGTGAAAGCAACCATAAACATGAAGATATACTTGTCATTTCTATGTGACAAAATTTGTGTGTGATACTTCTTGATCTTTCTGTACATGTACTAACTGGTCATAATGGCAACTAATGTGAAAAAGAAAGCGACGATGCAGAATGCTGCGAGGAAGTTGAATTTACCCTTGACGAAGGAAATCATAGCGACGCAACAGTTTTGGTTGAGGCAGCCGTAGTACTCGGATTGTTCTTCAATTGGAATCTCTACATTCTGTTCCCAGATTACTTAAATAATATTAATTACATAATTTTATATGTATCCATTTATTATCATTGAATTTAGTTAAGAGCATTTGATGATAATAAAATATTGATTAAATTAGATTGAAGCAATTTGATATTTAGGGCACTGGAGACGAGTTGGTTCAGTTGTATTTGAGAGATATTTCTAAGTGCAACCGAAAGCCTCGTAGAAGTTCTTGTGGAAATATGGCATTACTTCATTGCATTTCTCCTCAAATTGAATAATATATTTATTTGTTTTTAATCTAACAAAATATATATCATAATTATATTTCAATAAAACAATTGTTGCTAGAGAACTTAAGATCCAAAGTTGAGTAGTACGATGAATATGAGGAAGTTGATCATTAAAATTACACAGAAAATAGTGTAGGAAATCAGGCCAACTTTACTCTCAGCTTTTGATGCGAAGAATCCCAGATTTGCCACAAGAATCATAGCCACTCCTGTAAATATCATTACATACTATATATTATATAATTGATAATATCAAAACTTATGGGAGATATTCAGGTTCAGTTTCTTCAACATAGGGTACGTTATAGTAGCTTCTTGCAATTGCTCCAGCATAAATAATCAAGAATGATATCAAAACTAAGACCAAAATTAATGTGTTATCATATCTATGGTATAAATGTTTTAATATATTTATTTTATACCAAATTCTGTACTTGAACTACAGTGTGAATAGTCTCAAAGAACAAGCTAATTTTTATGGCGTAGTGTATACAAGCGAAGTTAATAATGGCCACAATTAATGAGAAACCACCTGCAAATGTCAAAATTAATCTGAGATTGGTTTGCACAGTATCTAGTTTAATGCCTTTGAAATCTTTCTCCCAGTTTGAGTGATCAATTTAATAATAATGATGATTACCTATTCATGATAATTATTATGGGTATTCCTTATAAAATTTATAGAAAAATATCATTGGAATACTTAGCTTCAAGCCAGGCTGTGGCATCATCCTAGTAGAAGAAGCACCAAGTGCCAAAGAGCAAATAAGCGCAGAATAGCACAAAATTGAAATAGAAAAAGATCAGTAGAGATTCCTAACCTGGTGTCAGCTTCATTTTGGTTATTTTAACCACTTCCAAATGCTTCAAACATCTAATTAAAGGGTTATTGTTAGGGATATTTGAATAAAATATAATATTGATAGTATGGAAGAATAAGAAATTACTAAGATCTTACTTGTTACAGCCATAGAGACCAATGAATGAAGCAAAGACAGTGACAAGGCCAGTCACCACTAGGGATCTCAAAATGTCATTTGAGCTGTTGTTCCACGTGATTGCAGAAAATATTAATAATCATTCATATGTGACAAAATATTGGATGAAATGTCTATTTAAACAATCAAAATTATGTTATAATTAATTAAATTAAATAACATTATAAAAAGGGCTAACATCAATCTTCAAAGAGTTAGGTTGAAATAAATTCAAATCATAAATAAATGACATTTATTAGTAGTAATAACAGAGTCAATTGTTAAATTAATTCCTATTTTATTTGAAATATTAAGGGTATTTTCAAGCTATTTCATTCATTATAAATAAAAATAATGAGATTTTTCTAAGATAACAATAGGTATAATCACTAAGCAATTATAAGGGGTAATTTTTAATCAGATAATCTAGCGATAAGAAGTATTTTTAACTCAAGAATTAAGTAAATAATAAGTAAAATAAATAAATACAATTTCATTAAAGTATCCAAGTAAAAAAAATAAATAATAAATTCATGAAAAACTCTATGGACTATATTTTAACTATTTTAAATGAAAATTTAATAATTAAAGGTATGAATGTTGATGGTTTATTATGGTTCTATCAAAACCTGACAAGTTGACATTATGTCTTAAAATATTCACATTTATTAATTTAAATTTAGATCATTTAATAATTTAATTTATTTATCATTCATACTTAGATCTATTAGAAGGGGAAAATTAAATATCTTTAAAGAATAAATGTAAATTGTTATAATAAAGGTAGTTTTGCTAACGCTCCATTTAAATACATGGATGCTTTTTTGATAATAAAACTCTCATGGGATTTAATAAGTAAAAATAGAGCTATTCATATTAATGTAAAAAAAAAGCATTTTATTCCGAATAATTCTCAACAAACTCAACTAAAAATATATTAATAGAGTAATTGTGGAAAAATGGTTTAGATAAACAAATTAAATTATTCGGCAAAATTATTCATTAGTACAGGAGAATTTCGAATAGATTTATATATGCAAGGACATTACTTATAAATAATATAGTGACTACTAGTGTTTTATTAATTTAAAATAAAATATTGATAATTATAAAGGATTAGAAATTGACAATCTAATATAGAGTATACCTAGCAAAGGTATAAACATTTTAATAGTAACAAGTAATTTTTGACTTTTTAAGATTTCAATTAAGATATTCGTACCGTGATTTAAAGTAATACATCAAATTAAAAGATATTAATCTGATAAATGTTTAATTTAATAATAGGATAATATTCACAACACGAAGTATACTGTGCAATCTTAATTATGAATCACAATAGATATTAGGAGTAAATTAAATCATGTATAAATTGAATGTGTGAATAATTCTTATTAAATTTTTATAAAATTACGAAAATTTTAAAAATAATTCAAACTTCTAAAAATTTACTTTTCAGCAAAATTTAATTTGATTTATTTTAACTTAAAAAAAGTAATTTATGATATGGAAGTTTTATCCTTATTGAAAGTGAAAAATTTTTGTTTAATAAATGCAATCATAAATTTTTATATTTAATCAGAATAAATCAATTATAATAATTGAATTCATTAATTGAATTGAAAAAATCAGAGTTTAAATAAATTCCTAAAATTATAACCATTCAGAAGTATATTTTAAATTAAAATATATAAATTAGCTGTAAATTGGATTTAATTAATTTAGAGAAAAAAAACTAATTATAACTCAGAAATTATTTCAAAATAAATAATTAATTTTCTTAAACTAAAATATTTTATTTTTGATATTTATTCTTATAAAAAAAAGTTATATTTAAATTATATTTTAAATATATTAAAAATAAATATTATATTACATTTAATTTACTAGTCAATTTAAATGATCATTTTAATAAGATTTTTTAAATTATTAAATATTTAAACTCTTATTATTATAACTATAATTTAACATTTTATAAAATCAAATCTTAGAATTCATCCCCTAAAACTGAGGGGATGGAAAACTTAATTTGATCAAAACATCTAGATTAAGTGAGTTAAGAGAATAATTCGCAGATATATAAAATGGTTAATTATAATGCCAAAAATTAATAAAAACTCAATAATTATAAGGGATAATTCTCAACAAGAATATTTATTGCAAAATCTTCAATAATAATTATAAAAGGAATTTCAGTCGTATATAAGGTATCTAAATCAATATTATTAGGGTAAATCCAAAAGAATTCATTTAAAGATTAGCTGAAATAAAATATATGAAATATAAAGTAACAACAATTCCTGTGAAACTAAACTTTAATAAATTAAAAGGGGTAATAATCCTTTTAAATTTTTTAAGTTTATTTTCTATAAAGTTTATTATTTTTAAATAATTGTTTTTTATTGATTGACAAGTTTTATATAAGTATTATTGCATATGGGTAAAAATTGAAATGCCAGATTTGACTCTTCTCTAATACTAATAAATGTCATGATAAATTAATTAAGTTAAGGTATTGATATTTAAACAAAACTTGTGAATATAAAAAATTTTGATATAGAGATTTGCACTTAATTGATAAAAATCCTTGAATAATTTGATTATAGAGACAAATAATCTGTTTTTACTCTAAGACTCCATAAAAATAATAATAAAAATTCGCTTTCTTTTGAATATTAAGCTATAAAATTATTCAAAATTCTAAGGCAATTATATATAGAATTCCACTCAGGATTAAAACACTGAAAAGTAGTAATAGTATTAAAGTAAACTTTTAAAAAACTTTCTAGTAAAAATAATTATTATGATAAATTATCAGACAATTTTATAATTAATGAACTGAGGAGCAGATTCAATTATTTAATCGAAAATTTACATTTTTCATTAATAACATGAATAAATAAGGGCTCATTATTATATTCTCTATATATACTTTAAAGATAACTTGCAATTCCAAGGAAATACTTAGACAATAACGAACACTAAATATATATTACAAATTTTAAATAAATGTTTATACTTTATTATGCCTATAAAATTGGCAATAATAAATAAATTTTTAATTATTTAATTAAAAATAAAAGATTTTTAAAAAATTTATTCGATAAACAAAATTTTTTATATTTTAATTAGCTTTCTAATTCTAAAATGATATTTAATTTAAAATCATATTGCTACAAATTAAAATAATTTACTAGTAAATTATAATTAATTTGTTATTTTATTTTTACTTAAAAAAATTCAATAAATAAAATTCATCTACTTAATAATAAATGAATCATAAAGGGTTTTAAATTAAGATTTACTCTGGTATTCAAAATGGAATCTTGAATTTTTCAACTTAAAATAAGGGTGATTACCTAATTGACGAATACAAATAATTTGTTCAAGAAAAGTTAGATAATCTAATAACATAATAATAAAAGCTATGATAGATTAAATACCATAGAATGGCAAATATACCTAAGAAAATAGGCTCAAAATAAAAATATTAAATAAGTGAAAATTCTCTAATTTAGTTTCATAATACAGGGGAAAAAGAGGTGTTTTTCATTTATTATTTTATAATAAAAATTGAAAATAATAGGGAACAATAATTATTATATTATAAATTTCATTTTACTATACTCTTAATAGTCAAATAAGTTGTCAAATAAAAAATATAATAATGGAAATTCGAATTAATAAGCAAATTATTGATTAAATGACATTAAATAAGTAATTTAAATATTTTATTGATATTTTTATCATCTCATTATAAAAACTTAAAATCTCCAATTGTATGGTAAAAAAATAATGGTATCATCTAAAAATCTTAATAATGTATATAAAAAATGATCATTATGACTAATTTTAAAATTTAGTATCAAAATTAATAATATCCATCTATGAGAAGCACAGATGGGGAAAATTTCCTATATATAATTCTTAATTGAAATAAATTTTTCCAACCCCTTCCAAATAAAATGGTTTATACAGAATTTAAACAATTATCTCATGTTTTTATAAAAATATGAATTAAATTCGTTAAGATTTTCATTTTACTAGGAAATTGTTTAATTGGATAAATAATAACACATTTTCAAATAATATTTTATTAATTTGATCATGCTCAATTTTTGAAATATAATAATCCTAATAATTTAATTTATTTTAAATGAAATTATTAATATAAATTTTTTTAGTCACCTAACCTTTTAGTAAGTAGATAAATTTAGTAATAACTTATGTGAAAGGATTAAGGAATATTGAAATATTTTCAATAAAAATCTCTATCTTACTTGTTACAGCCATAGAGGCCAATGAAGGAAGCAAAGACAGTGACAAGGCCAGTGGCCACCAGGGATCTCAAAATGTCATTTGAACTGTTGTTCCACGTGATTGCAGAAAATATTAATAATAAATAATGTGGCATAATATTGGATGAAATGTATATTTAAACAATCAAAATTATGTTATAATTAATTAAATTAAATATAATAAGTTAACAATAAAAGTTTAAGACATACTTGAATGGAATAGATATAATTAATAATAACCATAATAAACTTACTAGTCATTAAGAGTAATTTAATTAATTACATAGATGGCGAACTTGAGTTTAATATATAAAATTTGAGACAGAGAATTTTAATGTAATTGAAGACTTTGTAATCCACAACATAATAATAAATTTTCATTAAACTAACAATAGGCAAATTACAAAATCAAGTATAGGATTATTCAAAAATGTATGATTTTATTCTAGTTTTTATTAAAATAGGGTTTCTCTGAATTCAAAGTAAAAAAAATATGATTTCATATTAGGACTCAAGTAACAAGATTAATGATTTATTGATAGATATTTCTTTGATTAAAAAATTATGGGAAGTAAAATATGTAATAATAAATATTTTCTTTACATATCTTTGATAAATTATTGTTCTTTCAAATGATGATATTTGCAATTTATTTTTAATTAATTTGATTTTTACTGATAAAAATTTAGTTTACAAATAAAAATAAATTATCAATAATATTCGTAGAGACATAGATAAAATTTGTTTTAAAAAAGGTTTATGTCGAAGCAGTAGATTTTATAAGTTTTTTATAAATCAAAAGTTTTACTCAAAGCATTTTCACACATTCTCATTGTACTCTTAGTACTCGTTTAATCATACAGTTTCTTTTAAAATATACATTAAACTCAATTAAAAATGCTAATATTAAATTAATAATTGAGGTAGACTATTGAAAGAATAATCAATAGATATTAGGGTAATTCTTCTGAGCTAGAATTTGATTTATAAAATTATTAGTAATGGGAAATATTCAGAGTGTAAATAGGAACTATACCTTTTGATAAAATTTATATTGAATAGGATCGGGAAAAAGTAATTTATATATGTAAATATCGGATAATGAAATGGAGAAAGATTTTTACTAAAAATAATTAACATCTTTATATTTTTTTGAGATAAAAACAATTTAAGATACTTGGGAATTAATTTCAATAAATTAGACAAATTCTACATAAAAATACAATTGATTTATAAAACTTAAGGGACTATTACTCAAACATTAACTATAACGACTTAATAAGCCAATAATTTGTAAAACAACATTTTAAATTTATTTTATACTTTTATAAAAAATATAAAAAATTTTATAGATAAAAATTATTATTTAAGGCAAAATTTAAAATCTAAGTTGAAAATATATGTTGAACTTAAAAAGGCTTATTGATAAATCTTTATAAAAAAATGCATTGTATTTTTAATTACTAAAAAATTAATAATATGAAACTTTACTATCATAAGGATCACATTGATCTAGATATAATAAAAAAGATTAGAAATTTGAAAAAAAATAAGTTTAAACTTAATAATCAGATTTTTATGCATACGTTCTTGAATTTTTTATAAATTTACTAAGTAAAATTTAATAATTTTTTAATTAAATAATTTCAATAATTGATTATTAGCAGTTTCTAATAAATAAAATGAAAGATCATGTTTTTGTACAAAATTATTTTTATAATGAAAATTTAAATTTGTTAATGAATATTTCTAGCATAATTTATTAGTATTCCCTAAAACAAAGGATTAGTTGCCAATGAAAAATTTTAATTTAAAGTGGAACAATTCTAAGAAAATTATCCAGTTTATGAGAGTTAATAGGATAATTCGTAAATAATTAATATTGCTTTTTAAATTGCTTAAAACTAATAAAAAAACTCAAATATAATAAGGGCAGATCAAAATATGATAATTTATTGCAAATACTTCATTGATAATTATAGAATAATTAACTGTTATATGAGGTATCTAAATAATATTACGGGGATAAGCAATAAGATATTTATAAAGACAATAAGTATAAAATTAAAGAAAAAACACTTTTAAATGAAGCTAAACTTGAAGATATAAAAAATAGTGATAATTTATTCAAATTATTTCTTAAATTTATAAACTAAAATTACTTATATTTTTGAATAATTATATTTTATTGGTTTGCAAGTTTAATTTAAGTCTCACTTTATGAGGGAGTAAAGATGTTTATTAAATTCACTTCTCTAATACTAATAAAATATTATGAAAAATATAGGAAGAAACAGATTTTGTAAAAACTAAAATCGTCAATAAAAAATTTGATTTAAAGAATTGCACGTCATAAATGATGATCTTGAATTATAATTAAAATGAATTAATATTTTAATTTTTCCTTTAAAACTCTATTTTATTTTTAAATAAAACTTGGTCTTTCTTGTAAGCTATGATATGATTTTTCAATTCTTAGGTAGTAATAATAATAATAATAGTAATAGATTAATTAAGCATCAAAACATTTTAAAACGTATTAATAGTAATTGATGAAAATCTTAATATATACTGATGTAAAAATATTTATGTTAATCATCAGGCAATATAAAAATAAATTAATTCCGGTACAAATTCAATCCATTCATCGAAACTTTACAATTTTAATTCATAAATGAATCATTAAGGGTAGAAAATAGTATAGTCTACATATACACAGCAGAAAAAATACTTAGCATTTCAAAGAATATATAATAATATAGAATATTGAAAGAAAAGTTAAAAATTTAATAAAATAATTGGACTTAATTATTCGTAAAATTCGTATATAATGAGTAAATTTTTATTTATTTAAACTAAGACTTTAAAGTCTTAATAAGATTATCCAAAAATATAAAATCATTAGCTATTTTAAAAGTTAATGATTATTTCATTTAAATTTTCTTAGTATAATAAAATAGTGAATATCAAATAAATTGAAATATATAAATTTTTGTAAAAGAAACCTAATTTTAATAATAATATAAAAAAAAATCATCCTCCAATTAAAATATTTCAGTACTCTTAATAATTTAATTAAATTTATATTTTAAATATAAAAATTTAAATTATTTATTATTTGCAACTACATATTTTTATGGAATATTTATTAAGCTTAATCAATAATAAATAAATTAATATTAAGGGTAGGAAGAAATTAGAGATATATAATGGGCATTTTAAAAATGAATATACAATTTTGGTTTTTTTGCAAACATAATTAGAGAGATTTCTTGAAAAAATAAAACAAAAAAGTTTTTCTTTGAATAGAGACTTACTTTAATAATATATAATTAAAGGGTTAGTGAAATAACATAGAATTCCAATTATGCTTAAAAAACATTATCAATATAATTATATAAATAAATAATGGGAGAGTTTTATACTTTTAGATTTAAAATACAAGGTCATCGGACTAAAGTAGTATTAAAACATTAATAATAATAATTGTAATTAATATTGATTTAACTGCTTCATTTTATATTTTTATTTTACTATACTCTAAATAGTCTATTAAATAAATAAAAAATTGTAAATAGATAAAATATAATAATTATATAAAATAGATTAAGTTCAAATTTTTAATTTAATGTAATAATTATATTTTATTAATATGTAACTGATATTTTTATGAATTAAAATAAGAGATTCTATTATAGAATTTTATGCAAAGTTGTTTAACATATTTTCAATACAATTAATAGGATCTTACTAGTTACAGCCATAGAGACCAATGAATGAAGCAAAGACAGTGACAAGGCCAGTCACCACTAGGGATCTCAAAATGTCATTTGAACTTTTGTTCCACGTGATTGCAGAAAATATTAATAATCATTCATATGTGACAAAATATTGGATGAAATGTATATTTAAAAAATCAAAATTCAATTATAATTAATTTAATAAAATTTAATTATAAAAAGGATCAATCCTCATTTTTATATAGATAAAGTTATCAAAAAAATATATTTATTGCTATATATAAGAAGAAATACTATCAACAATAGCAACATCAATTAATATTTTATTAGGAACAATTAAGAGAGTTTAATTAAAAATTTTATAAATAGATTTATTCATTAAGGTCCATAAGACGTAAGAATTAAATATATAGTAATCATAATTAAAAGAATAATTTATTATATAATTATTGGACAGAGAAATTTGCAATATTTATAAAGGAGTAAATTTACTAATTTGCTTTCCCAATCAAATTAATTTTAAAATTAAAATATACAAAATTAATTTACAATTACGCTAGAAAAGACTAATTATCAAATACAAACTCTTCATTTCTAATGTAATTTCAATATTTGCATAATAAATTCCTCTCTATGGTTTTAACATTTCCAATATTAATGATAATGAGAGGATTAAGAGGTGGTAAAATAAAATTAAGGGCAAAATTTATTTTATTAGCATTTTATTATGGAGATAATCCAAATACCTTAAATATGTATTTTATATGTTGGGGAGATATGAAAAAAATTCTGAATAGAAATTTAAAAATACCAAAATAAAAAATTAAAAATTTATTATGAAGATATTTTCTGATATTAATAGCTGCAATAAATAACGCAGAAAAAAGATATGATTTCTATTTCATTGATTAATAGTATCTTATATATATATAATTATGGTTATTTAGTACTTTTCTCAGTGATATTATAAAAATTATTTTTAAAAAAATTTGAATTTTAGATCTTCTAATACATTTATATCTAGTGTATTCTCAGATGCTTTAATTTTTACCCCTTCTTAAAAATCCACTAATTCATTATATAAAATTATTTTTGGATTTTTGGTTTGAACTATTTTAAAATAGTGATATTATAAATTAATAATATTTTAAATTAAGCCATAAAAGAATAACTAAGCTAATAATAGATAAATTAAATGGTATTGAGAAGAAATTTATAAATTATTTAAAATCAAGAGTTATTAGGGATTTGATAAAACAACTCTAAAGAATATAAAAATATTAATTGTAGTAAACAGGGTAATAATCTATTTAAAAATAGAGGGATTGAATAAGCAATTCAAACAAGCTAAAAATATTTTTCTTAATTATATTTTAATTAAATCCATCGAGATATAATTGTAAATAACCATAATTGTTCCTACCGAGATACCCTACCCCACCCCCCTAAAATACCACATTTCATATCAATTTTTTTATCTACAAGGTCTAAATCGATTTCCTTCATGACATCTCGACATCAAAGACCCTATTTTATATATAAAATTATATTACAATATCAATTTTTATATTTCCATGATAGTGGAATAAATAATATTAATTTAATGCTTTGTCAAGTTTCACGATGTTTGTCAACCATACTACACTATGCCTAATGAAATATAAATGAAAAACCTTTTTCTATTAAATAATTTTTTTTTATTCAAATAAAATATTTATATACTATAGTATGAAAAAATTTTTAAATAAATTTTTATCCCTTAAATCATCTTCATTCGGTATAATTCGAAGAAAAAGTCTGATTAATTTTTTAAGTTTTTTATTTTCTTTTTTTTATATCTAAATTGTCCATTATCTTTAGTAAATAAAGAAAAAAAAAACTTAAAAAATTAATCAGACTTTTTCTTCGAATTATACCGAATGGAGATGATTTAAGGGATAAAAATTTATTTAAAAATTCTTTCATACTATAGTATATAAATATTTTATTTGAATAAAAAAAAAATTATTTAATAGAAAAGGTTTTTCATTTTATATTTCGAGTTAAAAATTAAATCTAGGCAAGGTACCAGTCTCACTTAGGACTTTCTAATAGAGCTTTCTACTACACTAAGGCCTATCAAGGGCAGGTAGGGGGTTGCTGGGTGCAACGCATGAGGGACCAGTCGGCGGGGTTCAATCTGTCAGATCCTAGACTCCTCGAGTCGTCTGCACGTTAAGGATTTCCCTGCATAGATGAGTTACCTGGCTTGAATTCAGTTTCCTAGGTAATAGGAAGCAGGATGAAGGTACGCTCTGCCTTCAAAAGTGAGAAGACGAAAACCATCGAAGCCAACAATAAGGATTTTTCTCCCACACCGGGTTAGGGTGCTGAAGCTACCACAGCGAAAGGACAGGGATTATGTTTCCCAGCAGCAGTTGAGACCGGTAAGCGTTTTTCTCCATCTTATGTCAATCTGGTTGAATCCTACGAGCTCTGTCCCTCAAGCTAACCACTTGGGATGACATCTTGATTTTAGGTGAAGACTAGGTGATAGCGAGAATGGTTTTTTCGGAGTTTTCTACTTCAGGACTACTACGTCACGGAATTGCCACGTCAACTCACTCAGATACGTCTACGTCACGTCTAAGATTGATGGTTTGATTTTGTATTCACTAGTGAATGATAAATTTATTTGATTCATAAATCATAAATCATCATCATTATAAGCAAATAGTTTTAATTATTTAAATAAATCAAAAAATTAAAATCCTTTAAATTATTAGATTTGGTTTTCCTCCGTAACATGATTTTCATTGTTGATTCTTTTAAGTTTAAGTTTATCTCTTAATTTTATCCTCAGTTGCGTCTACTTTTCTATTTGTGTGACAGAAATACTTTTTAATCAATAGGTTTCCTATAAGTTATATTCTTTTACAATAAAAACTATTACTCTCAAATCTAAAAGAAAATCGAAGGAACCAAACCTCTCTTTAATCTAATTACTGAAATATTCAAAATGATATATTTAAAGTCAAAATATTATAGTAAAACTACAATATTAATACTTTGTTCAGATTAGAAAAGTAATAATTTTAATTAATTAAGGAAGAATTCGAATTTCTTATGCGGCACTAATTTTTTAAATAAGTTTGAAATAAAACAATATGATTAATCTACTCCAATAAAGTATAATTATAGATTTAACAAATTCTTTATACTATTCATTTTATGCTTTTATATAAAATAGGGTCTTTGATGTCGAGATGTCATGAAGAAAATCGATTTAGACCTTGTAGATAAAAAAATTGATATGAAATGTGGTATTTTAGGGGGGGTGGGGTATAGGGTAGGGGGTGAGGTAGGGTATCTCGGTAGGAACACATAATAATAATAATTTAATAGTTAATTTATTAGTTTATAATCATGCAGCAAAGAATTTAGAAAAATAGTGAACTAATAATCAAAGGGTTTATAAATACTATAAGTTCTTAAGAATGGGAATTTAAAGATACTAATAAATGAAAAAAAACTTCTAACTTTTTTTTAAAAAATGGTCATTTAAACTTGTCATTTTTGGATAGTGGTTGTAAAACAAGAAAATTATTGAATAAGGGTTTTAATTTGTTTTCATTATTGAGAATACACATATAAATCAATTATTTCAAAGATAGTTCATTCCCATTTACAATTAAACTAAATAATACTTGAAAAAATAAGAGTTGTTTTAATTTATATAAATTAATAGGGAGATTTGTGAAATGTTAACTCATCTTTGATAAAATAATTATACATTAAATGAGTAGCAGTTTTTATCAGGAAAATTTACTAACTTTAGATATAAATGTTGGTTTTAATTAAGAAAGATAAATGATTATATAGAAGTTGTAAAAAGGAGGAAAATAAATTACTTTAATGTATAATAACTAACTATAGGGGTAATTTATTAACGAAGCAATAGTTTCAATAAATTTTCTATAATTAATGCGATAATAAATTATTTAAGTAAAAATTCTGGAATTAAAGATAGTATGCAGTTTTAATGGTTATTAAAGATGAATGTTTTTGAGTTTTATATATAATTGAAAATTCTTAATCGAAATTTATAAGAGTTTATATGATTTTAATAAATTGTGGGTAGATATTTAATTCCTCCATAAATTTTATAAAAAAATACGAATTCCTATAAATTTATTTTAATTATAAGAAAATTATTAATTAAAAAATAGGTGAGATTATCAAATAAAAAATTACTGCATAATTTTTTCACTAAAGACATTAGTTAAGAAAATAATAATTTTCTAGAAAAGAAAAATTTACAATTTTAATATACAATTTATAATATTGATATAGAAATTGATTCATAAGGATACCAAGAAAGAAATTTCAATTGGAATTTACTCTTTTAATTTTCAATTATTGCGGATTCTATTTTTTAATAAGCTTTAATTTGTTTATTGAGAGATCTAGGTAAATAGCTCGAAAAATTTATTTAAAAATCAATATAGGGAAAATGATTAATGATGTTGTATTTTCAAATAAAAATTATCATATGTCTAAACAATCTTGAAAGTAGAAAATTCCACAATTCTAAATTAGAAAATTATAAAAATTATAATTTACTAACTCAAAATAATTCACTCAGGTAAAAGTAGTATCTAAAATAATGATACAAAGAAATAATAATAAATTAACAACTATTTTTAATTTTTTGTAATTGCTTATAAAAAAGTAGAATTAAATTTCAAAAGATAAATAATCTACAAGCTTCAAAGTATCGCTTAATTTGCCGTAGGTTTACTTAATTTTTATTTTTTCTAAAGCGCCTGGTCAATCAGGCTACATATTCGACTCCACCCGTAACCTATTCACACTATTCTAAGAGGTTCTGTTGAATTTTCGTTGATAAAAAACAGTTAATGAGACTTTAGCTAGAAACACCAATATATCCGGAAGGCTCCAACCCTCTTTGCTTTTCCTTCTCTTATATTTCAATATTATTATAAATATTTAAATAGTAATTAGAAAGTATCTACCTAAATAAATAGGGTACCATTTATGAAGAACAATTTATTAAATTAGTGGAATTATATTCGCTTTGTGACTAACTAAAGAATGAACTTAGGTGTTTTTAAGAAAAGAATTAAAATGGTGTTATAAACCTCCTTTCGATTTTATCAGATTAATTATAAAATTTAATAAGAGGAAAATTGCACACACTATGAGGTTATTAATCACATGCATAATTTATAAATAAATGAAAAGGAAAATGAAGCTATATCCAATAAATAATTAAGAAATGTGAGTTTCCTTTAAAATGAATGGAACTAAATTATAATGATTAATGATGATAAAGTTCTTAGAACAATTATTTTCTATTGGGATAAATAAATGTATCATATCTTACCTGGAGAAGAGTAAAATTTTTTAAATATTATTTTTTTAAAAATAAATAAATTAATAACTCACATAAATCCTAATAAATTTATATATATTAATTTTATAAATTTCAACACAATAAACATCCAGGTTAACTGATTTCGGTTAAATATATTGTTTAATAAGGGATGTAATACTTATATGTATAAGGGTAATGTTCTTAAGATTCATTTTTAGTAGAAATATCATTATAAAAGGGATGAATCAGAATTTGATAAGTAATGCAGTGATTTTATCAGATATCAATATTTTAAATCAAAGTTCAAATATTAATGTTAAATAATATTAAAATATTTTCATTAAATATTTTAAAATATCAAGAAAATTAAACAAAAAATACAAATAATTAGTGGTTAATCAGTCAACAGAGAATTCTTATTTAGTGTGAATAACTTATAAACTTAATAAACAGGAAATAAAACCTTCAGAAAATTTATATGATATTAATCTTGATAAAATTTATTTAACAATCAAATAGATCAAATTAAAGATTCTGAATAAAACCTATAATTCATAATGTTGAGAAAATAAACCCATTAAGATATTAGAAAACACATTATAAAAATTTAATTTATAGAGGGGTTTAATTTTTAATCATAATTAATAAGAGTTTAAATGCTATATTGATCATTATTCAAACATAAATTAATTAAAAATTATATAATTGAAGGGTAAACTCAAAATTATGTGAGCGCAAAGCGGACTAAAAAATACTATAAATTATACTTTGATAATTATTAGAATGAAATTTTGAAATAAATAGTACAGAGTAACTAATTAATCATTATATACTAAATCAGGGACTCAACATAATAATAAATACAAGGATAGTTTGAAATTGCTTTAGTTGGGTATGATAGTTATTAAAGTAATTATAAACATAGTTTTCTTTAATTTTTGAAAATTCATAATATTTGATTTATAGATTTATTTAATTTATTATAATAAACTTTAAAATTTTATTAAACAAATCTAACAAGTATTAATTTTAATTCATAACTTAAGCCATTATTTATATTATTTTAGTTTAATAAAATATATAATAATTTATAAAATTAAAGTTCTTGCTCTTAATAAATCTATTTATTTTTTAGTAATTCTCAAATAGTTGAATAAAAATTATAGATTTGATTAGTAAGATATAACATAAATAAAAGATATTAATTTCTTGGTTATGATAAATAATTTATTTAAAAATAAAACAATTTCAAAATTTTATTAGAAAAAAGTAAGTTTTTCAATAACATATAAGAAAGCAATAAAACTTAAGAATTATTTTATTTAAAATGATTTATAAAATAGTTAACTACTAATTTTTAAATAATTCTTTTAATAAAGCAAAATGCATGAAAATAAAAAAAATTATGAATTCTTTTATGAGGTTCATTAATTGAGAACTATCTAAAAGGAGACATTGGTATATTAGAAACAACTCAGATTACATTTAATAATGACTTTTATTTATTACCCTTGCGTATGCAGACGAAGATGGATTTTGTAACTTAAAATTATAAAAGAAAGGAATAAACTTATTAAGTCGGATAAACTTTAGAGAATTTAAATTTTATCTAAAAGATACATATTGTTAACTGGAATTAAATTAAAAATTTAAACCACTTTATCTTTAAAAAGAAATTTGAAAATTTATCATAAATAATTATCTACTTAAAATATAATTTTAAGGATATATGAATTAAACTTAATTAATTTCATAATTTACAAATTTATTGGATTAGATTTCTATTGAATATATTTAATCAAAGAGATTTGCATTTAGTTTAATTATGTAATTTTGTTGCAGAAAATATAGCTAAAACTTTGGATTATAACAATTATAAAAATTTCTAACAGATTATTAAATTACCATTATTTTTTATGTTTTAAATTTTTTGTATCATTAATTTTATAATTACTTATTTTTAATTTTATATTCTTGTTATAAGTTTGATTGAGATAAAGATATAAGTTATTTCTTACTGAGTCCAGTACCACAGACGAGAAGCGACACTATCAAGTTCTTAAGTGTCTTGACTCTCTAGTAAAACTTATCGTTTCTCTTCCCAACAACTATAAAACTTAGTTTTTATCATGAAAAAATATCAATGAATGAGTTGAATTATTATTATGAGTGATTTCTCAAACAACTTAAGTTAATTTAATCATTTATATAAGATAATGATAATGAACGTACTTATATGTTCGGTGTCCGAATAGTTTTCTTCCATGAATTTAATTTAATTAATTTCAAAATATTTAAGTTCTTTAATATAATAAATGAAGAAATTTATCGATTTAAATAGTGCTTTAATAATCTAATTTGTCTGTTAATTACGAATTTAATTCCAATTTGTCAATTTATTTATTTATATTAAAATAGAGATTAAGCTAACTATGGCATTAAGTTAACTAATTTTGTGTTATATTTTAGTATTTTAATTTAAATTTCCCTTATATGTTTAATTCATGTTTTAAATATAAATTTATTTTTATTACAATTAAGTTAACTGCGTAAAAATTAGGGCATGAACTATAATTCAAATTAGAGAGCATAAAACAACCAATTCCTAGGCTCTTCGCTTTCACAAGGAAATAGCAAAAGTTCTGGTGGTATGGGAAGTAGGACTAGAGGACCAGCACCTTAGACTTATGTTTTCAACGATATCAGCAATTATGAGGAAAATGAAGAAAATAAATAACAATAATAAAATCACAATAATTTTGCTGATGACACTGATTTCAATAGTATTGTTATTTTGAAGTAGCTTTTTTCCTTTGCTTTATATTTTTCTATTGAAATTCCAAATAAAAGCATTTTACTATAAATTTGAGCAATAGTTGCTGCGACTACTAATCAGACGTGTTTAAAGAGCAGCCAAGCCAATACATAGACGACAGCAATTCCAAATTCCTTGGAGGTGACCTAAATTTGAGAGACGCAACAGTCCCAGGTGTTCTATCTCTCCATGAGTGCGGCTCAGAGTCAGATTTCAAAGAGAACTTAGGTTACAGCAGTGTTATGTCTCCAAATGGTTTTCACTCCGTGAAACAAACAATCACTTCTCACTAGCAACAAATGGAGTCATAGTAAAGTTTGAGGATCAATGTCAATTCAGTGCAAGAAAGCTTGAAAAAGGAATATAGATCGTGCAATGGAGATATTAAAAACAGGGGGATTTAATACAATTAGGGGGCTGGCTAGACATCTAAAACTAGCTGTGATCATAGTCTCATAACTCCAAATTATAGAACACAGCATAACGGTACATCTATAAAAGAATAAGTTATTTTTCAAGTAATTAAGAAAATAATGAGCTCATATTTTAAATTATATATGCTAAAAATTATCTACAACAAATAAAAACAGTAAAACCCCGTTATATTCAATGGTGCCAAATCAAATAAATAAAAATTTAAATAAAGCTGCATTTTCTTAAGACGATGATAAAACAGATTTAAATTCTTAAAAATAACCATATTAACCTCCTAAATCTGTTATCTACTCTTATGACACCAATAAAGTTCTTAAGAAAGCACAATTTAGATGTCAATTTATGATTTTTCAGTTTTAAAATGTTTCTACTAATTGATATATCATAAATAAAATATACACCTTAAAACGATGAATCAGCTGACTGTATAATGTCAGGGTAGATTACTATATAGAATAATTAATAGAATTAGATGATGATGAATGGTAACTCCTATCAATAATTGACTCCCTAGAAAAATCAACCTCTTCCAATGTCACCATCAATGAAGCCAAGTCTTTCAAATTATAGCAAATCTGGTTCAGGCTTACCTTCTAATAAGATTCTCAATTTAAATAGCCAAGGTAACTAACTTTAAGTTTAAAATCTAACTAATTCTAGAAATTTACAATTAAGTATAGGATTAGATTTTAAATTATTGAATTTATGTTCTCAATTAAAGTGTAGTAGTATGATTCAAGAAACTTTCAAGCATAGATGCCTTAATCAACTAAAACTTAAAACTCTAATTCAAAGGCAACTGTAGTTTATAACGAATTTAAGTACTACACCTCTGGAGCAGACCTCTAAAATACTCAAAACCCTAAGAAATATATCAACATTAGCTCAAACAATCAGAGAAAAAGTGATATAAGTGGTCACACATTTCCGGCTTAGTAACCTTTACAGTATGAGCTCAGATCCAACCAGTTAGGTAAAACATCTTCGATGTATCTCACCAAAGCATTCTATGAGTAATGGGCAAGTAAGTTTCACTAACGGAGTAGGCCCTGCATAGGTTCGTGCAAATTCCATAAGAAAACAAATCTTCAACACAGACCGCAATCATCACTAACCGCAACAATAAAAGCAGCAATAACCACTAAACATTATCCCTTAAAACTATTAATTGATTTTGAAGCAAGAAAACTCTTAAAACGAAGACTAGCCACTAAATCAAGAAGTGCTTTTTAAAATTCAGTAACTTTAATCTTACGTAGAACAGCTTGAAACTGACTTATAAATGAGCAAGACTAAAAATCTTGAGCTTAAAAAGCGTTTTAAGGAGAAAAGTTTCATCTAGAGTTTCGACCGTAACAAAAAGCATCTCTCTGACACTGAAGATAGTTTAATTTTATCAGAGAAAAAGAGCAAGAAAAATTCCATCTAAAACAACAGTCTCAATCATAGAAGTTCCCTACCAAAGTAACAATAAAATGGTAGTTTAGTATAATAGTAATAGCCAACTTCCACATTCACTTAAATTTCAAATTAAAATACTAATTCTCATACTGGAGGCTCAGAGATACAATAGAGATCAAGTTCGATTGTTGATGTCAAGATTAGACCCATCATGAATTTGAAGAATTTGCAAAATCATAGTGGTTTATCTCCAAATAAAATGGGTAGAAGTACTGGTTCGTTTGTTAAGAATAGCTAAGATTAATAGTTATAGAGAAGGAATATAATTAAATTATAGTTTTAGTTTAAAATCTTAAAGTCAATTAAAATGATTTAAATTTTAATTGATTCAAAAACATTTTAAAAACTATATGGATTAAGAATCAGACAACATATTAGAATATTAGGTGCAAGATTTTAATGATTATTCTTCAAGCTAAATTAATCACTCTATTGCTAAAAAAAGAATTGAAACACAATTCCATTCTATTCGATATTATCCAAGAATTGCTTTAATCTTTATATAATAGTGACAACTAGAATTAAGATGATAACTAAGCAGATGAAAACACATCATCCTAAAACCACAACAACCACCTATCTGAAGATGAATGCGAGGGTTGTGATCGTTTGAAGCAGCTGGTTTTCCAAGCGAAGGAGGCAATAGACGACTTGAAACTTGAAATCGAGGAATGGAGAGAGATCTGCTCTGAAAAGGAGACTGAACTCAGGCAATTGCAACATAAAATATACAATGATATCATTGGAGTAGACAAGAAAATTGAGTTTAATGAGGAGATTTAGACAAAGGAATTTGACTCAAGCAAGCCAGTTATGTCTCCTGATTAGAGGAAAATAAGAAATTTCATTCAGCATAACAAGAAGAGGCTTAGTTATTGTTAGTATTTTTTATTTATACAAGGATTAGAAGCAGAAGCAAGGGAGCTAAGAATTTATGCGAAAATGGATTTTCATCACAAGGTTAAAGTATTTCAAATAGAAAAGGATTCATAAATGTTGCTCAATCTTTGAAAAAGAAATCAGCATTAAAAAGTGTGAAGATCTTTATTGTCAATTTATTCCTTATCTCATACATAAGTGTGAGAGATCTGGTCTCTGACGACTTTGAATTCTACGAAGCAGAAGATGTTGGTCTCCAAACTTCATTTGACTATTGCAATAATTAAAATGAAAAGAATCACCACCTAAATCATGAATTTAATGTCTAAGAACTCTAGACAAATGTATCAATTGACAGCAGCAATGGTCTCTAGAACAATCACAAAAAGTTGAGCGTGTTCAGTGGAAACAGTAATTAACATCTTTAGATCAAGCAGTTCGTAAATTTAACAACTACTCCGGACAAAAATAACATGCAGACCACCACTAATGCCACTCATGATAACTATGAAAACAATCAAATGATTGAGGAATTGTGCACTTTGAGAACTAAAAACTAGTTTTAAGAGTAGGAAATGGGTAAAATGAGGCAATAAATAGGCTTATTGAGTGGTTAGATTGAGAAATTTATGGGGCTAGTGTAGAAATCAAAGAAAAGAAATAATAAGAAAAATGGGGCAAATGCTATTGACATTGAAGATATCAAAGCAAACTGTGAGATAGTATGCAATTTAATACAAATATTGATAGTAATTTTAAATTGAGGGTTACTTTACTGGATTTAGGATTAGCTTTACCATTAGGCCCAATTGTTGTGAACTGATTCCTGAATTCTATTTGTTCTGAAGGCAATAGCCACGTTTTAGGGAAGAAGCTATATTGCATATATAGATTAACAAGTTGTTCATATAGTAAATAATTATGAAACTGTATTCCTCAGGAAATTGTCTCTGCATTTTCATCAAATTTCTGGCTAAGAAATTCTTCCTACAGACCACATACATGCCTGGGAAGTGATTGACTTTCTGGTATGAAGCCATTTTACTCATAAAATCAGGGGTGATTGCCAAATCATGCCAACTTATATCCCACACTGGGGAAAGTTTCTGTCCTCCCTGACCTTTCACAACAGCTCCCTCGTGATCCTCTTCTATTTCTTTCATTCTAAAATTACATACTTTCTTAGAAACTTTCCTCACTATTTCGTATTCTGTACAGTATACATTCACTGCATATGAAATAGAAATTAATTGAATGAAGGGGTTTTGGGGTTATTCATATATGTATGTTATATCAATTAGATTGATAACGACTTTCTTATTTGCTTTCTTTTTCGATATGTAACTTTCATCAACAGCCTTGTCATCACCTCTTCCCTTATTAATTGAAACTTCATCGCCATAATCAGCATCCTCCTCCCCGTAATATTCATCCCCACCTGCTCCATCACCTCCAGCATCAGACCCTCCCCCACCAGAGTTAGAAAGATCATCAGCCCATGAGTTATCCTCCTCATCCGATATCACATTGGGATCATAATTGTTGTATTTATTAGACTGAACATTATTCTTAGGAACAGTTTATGATTGATTTTGCTAATTACTCATTGGTGTTGTGGAGTTATTTTATTGTAAGTTGTTGTTTAATTGCGATTTCTGGCTTTCTTAGGTGGTTATATTTGAGTTTACACCTGGTTCTTGGAGTGGGTTCTTGTCTTTTAATTGTTAATTAGTACCATTTGATTTCTGTTATTGGGTAAATAAAATAAAAATTTATCACGTTAATAAGAAATAAGTGATTGATTTTTGGAATATAAATTAGAAGAGTCATTATTAGTGGATGAAGAATTTGTAGTTGTTGTTTGGACTAATTTTATCATTTTATAATGATTTATTTCACTTAATATACTTAGTTTAATATTCTTAATTTACTAATGTTATTATCTGAATCAAAGGAAATATTATTCCCAATAAATTGTCTCAGTAAAATTCTAATTCACAAAATAAATATATATATAGATGCATATCATTTCTATTAATAAAAATCTTCATTGAATAATAGATTTTTAAGGCTTTTCCTAGGATTTTAATATGACTGTAACAATAATTTTCAATTAATTGTTGATCCCTTTAGCACATTCAAATATTCCTATTGCTAAATTTAATCACATATATATTTAATATTAATCATAAAATAAATTGAATATGAGTTTACTTCTGCAGTTCTTTGTACTTTTAGTCAGTCTGTTTCTTAAGGTTTTCCTATTCAATCTTAATCATTTGCATGAATTCCTAGGCGTTATTAGTTTGATAATTGCTGCTATTGTGTTGTATATGACTGAGGTTATTCGAGTTATTCATAAATTGCTGGTGAAGTGCATTGTTATTGCTGTTTATGTTTAAGTGAGATTGATTCTTTTAAGCGATGTCGTGTGGGAGATCTAGTTCTGTGAGGTCTATATCCATGAGTAGTTTAAGGGGTCTTGGGATTTGGGTGGGCATTGGCTCTTGGTCGTGCAGTTGCTGTGCGTCTAAGAGACCTTCCTCCTTTTTCCACTCGTTGATCTTTTCTAGGATTGAGTAGCTCTCTATATTGCTCACTATCTCATAGTTTTGACTATTGATTTTTAATAAACATTTATCACATTGGAATAGGAAATTCTGTCATTTTACATAATACCTGCCAATAAATGCTTAAATAAAATTCCTAAATCCAGTAATAAGAAGAAAACATATATCGTAAAACCAGAAGCACTTTCTCAGGGCAAAGGTATCTTCTTAAGCAGGTCTCTAGATGAAATAATGGAGTCTTGTGCTAACAGTGGGGAAGGATGCGTAGTGTAGAGATATATCCATTAGCCTTATCTCGTTGATGATTTAAAATTCGACCTGCGTATCTTTTAAAACTTGAATTATAAATAAATCCACTAGTTATATATGCCCATTAATTATTTTGAATTATTCTATTCTTTCATAATGAATGGATGTCATTTTAACATTATAGCACGTGTATCTATGTGATGCTTTACGGAGTGAATCCATTAAGAATATATTTTCATGAAATGGGACTGGCCAGATTCGCAACTGAGGAATATCAATGCCCTTTAAATTCAAACTTAGACAATTTATACATGCATTTAACTAACTACGCAATTAACAAGCATAACTCTAAGTTCCAACAAAATGCTTATAGTTTTTTAGTAATAATTATCACACTCATATACTATAATAAAAGATTTTAAAATGAAGACGAAGATGAGGATGATTAAGGTCACAAGAGATCACTCACAGCTATTTTGTGTTTGCTCAAGCAGGAAGGGCATGATCCAGAAAAATTACTCCGAGAAATTAAAGATATCATTGTCAAAACACTGTTTTTATAATCAAGAATTGCTTAAAACTATAAAATTATTAAAATTACACTTGTGATAGGCTAGCCATATCTTTCTCACTTATATAAATCTTGTCAGCCAGAAGACCTAGACAACTCCATGTGCTTTTAAGTCTTAGGATTCGATATTATTCTTGATCATAAATGCAAACCATGGTTGCTTGAAGTAAATCAATCTCCCAGTTTTTCATAAATTATTTTATGTGTTTTTAGATGTTAGTCTTAAATTTTTTAAAGTCAAAAATTCAAAATGGATTTTACATTAAATGTTGGAAGTTTTTCAACAGACTCACCTTTAGACTATAAAATAAAGAAACAAGCGATTGGTGATGCATTTAACTTACTCAATTGCTCATATGAGAGGAGACAGGAACACATCAAAATTAAGAAGGAAGAAATGGAGAAACGTATAATGACTGGAAAGACTATGAATTAATACTAATTAAATTTATAATTAAAAATTAGTGCCATTAATAGGTTTTAATTTAGTATGAAAATAGGAGGAGAAGACAAGGAGAAATTAAGACAAGAAAAGTTGAAAGAGAGATTCGAATTCGAGAAATATTTAAAATTCAAATCATTATTGCCTTATTATTTCAAAAGAATATAACAATAAATTTTAGATTAAATTTTATTAGAAATCACGCACTGGTGGATATGAATTAATCTACCCATCACCTGATGAAGTAAAAAACAAATAATATGAGAATTTCATTTAAAAAGCCAACGATTTATGGGATGATTTTACTACAGGTGGTAAGAGCAAAAAAGCTCAGGCCAATCTTAATGAAAAGAAATAGTCTCAACCTATTAATAGAAATGCCAGCAAACTTTATCATTTTTAGGTGATAAATATTGGCATATTCTTTTTTGCTCTTTGAAAATTGAATAGAAATACAACATTTTTATTAATTAAAAATTTAAACTTTAAACACAGTCAACGCTGGTACAAAAGAAACCTTATTAATAATAGTAAAATTCAAATTAAATGCAAAAATTGAACACTGCCAAAGATCTTCGATAAAATATATTTTTGTATAGAAATCTTGCTACATGAAATTATTTTTACTCACCTCAAATATTTATTATAATAAATCTCCAATTAAAGAGCAATGAGACAAGCCAAAAAACAAGTGCAAGAGTGTTTAGCATCCTAAATAATGACACCCTATCAAACAAATAAGTAACTTTTTCACAGTAAAATACGATAAACAGTTCGAATAACCAAGTCAAAAGCTAAAATGCAACTTTTCATAATCAAAATTAAATCAAATTATTACCATAAAATTATAATAATAGCAATTCATTGGCTTAGAGTTTAGCCACTGGAGATGAAAGATTATATAGTGATTAATAAGCAATTAATGAGCTAATGGTTGAAAGATATATAAAATAATGTAAATGAGAATTTATAAAGAAAAAAAGTGTATATAGCTAAAACCCCAATGCTGTTATTTACAAGATTTGGGTGACGTATTAAATTAATCAAGTGTGAATTATAATAATTATCGATTTGGTTGCTTTAGTAATTTAGAAGAGGGTCCTGTAGTAGTAGTAGTAGTAGTAGTAGTAGTATTAGAGGCTATTCTACTAAAGCAACCAAAATGACGAAATTCGGAATTTAATTATTATAAACTGCTACCCCTCTATAATAATACTTTAGAATCCTTAAGAAAGACACGAATCCAACAGATGAACCCCCTACTACTCGGTATTCACAACTCACCATGCGAGCAAGACGACCCTGAACTGCCGGAGGATCCAACTGAGGATCTTTTGCTAGATAATCTTGAGTTCGACGATCCTCTGCTCACCAAGACATCTTTCCAACAGCGCCTGGGCATTCTCATCAGCAACATTTAGATGGCGAACAGAAGTCATGGGGCCCTCTGACACGTGGTGAGTAGCATTCTTGGCTCGCGCTCCACGCTCTCTTATTCGACAATAGTGGACGAGGCTTTGGATAGGGTTTGTAGTTTTGAGAAGGAAGATGGCGGCCGCCATATTGTATGTTCTCATGATGATTCGACACACCACCAAACCATGGGCGACTTGTTGGATCCTACTTTAGATACTTCGCCTCCTCTCACCAGGTATGCTTAAACAATAGTATTTGATAGCGAAATTTAGGGAAGGAGCACAACGTAACCTATTACCTAAGATAACAGATCAGGGGGCGAGTCCCAGCAATTATCTCAAGAACGCCTGCTGTCCAGATACCGTTGGCTCAGCCACCAAGCCAGTTGGCATCCTGAATACTCATGAGTAGCCAAAGGCACTAAACTCTTATGCCAAAGCACGAAGCTCTAGTGCATTGCGCCTTAGTGAAATTCATACTACTCTAGTGCTAAAGTGTATCAGAGTAAACCCTTCTAAATCAGGATTCTTGGCACCCTAGTCTATGGCAGTCAAACTGGCCTGTTTGGGGGCAGCACTCTACATGCGTTGGCTTAAGGTCGCATACATTAGGGCACTCACTGCATGGAGCCGACTTATGAGGACTCGGAGGGTCGAGTGATTTTGAATATTCCAACTACCTGCCGTCATCAGCAAAAGTATACCCTTGATAATCTTAGTATGGTAAACAGCTGCCTGTCCAGTTATTTGTAACTCGCTAGCTCGGGCTGTGCTCTCTCGATCGAGGTACGATACGACTTATGTTGATTGCTGAAATCATCGAATTCGCCTGCAACAAGCTCTCTGTAAAATTCAACGATTTGAAAAATCCCAATGTGAAGTTCTCCTGAGCTAGACATTCTGAGTGCCTCTCACCAACTAAGACCCAATCAAGAATAATGGAGACTGTAGACAACATCATGAACCGAGCTGCTGACAGAGACAAGAGACCCCTGTCAATAAGCAAGGAAAGGCAGAGCAGAGATAGCGTCATGAAGAGATTCAAGAAGGACCTGGCCATGCTGATGCAGAGCGCCCCCCACCTCCCCCCTCAGTTCCTGCAGAGATTCAAGCCCGCCCTCACCAAGGACACCGTGGATTCGTTGATGAAGGAAGCATTGAAATTCAGACCTAAGGATGGAGAATGCGAAGAGATCAAGAACCTGGACCGCGAGAGGCAGGAGCAGCTCAAGACCTTGAGAGAGATTGGCAAATTTGTGAAGTGAATTATGTGATATTAAGTTTCAAGTATTTGTATTTTGATTAATTTCTATCGTCTACAAAAAATTGTAAATAACAGCATTGGGGTTTTATTATTTTATCGATGAAAGTATAAGTCAAGAAACTGGAAGCCAATAATAATAATAGCAGTAGATGATAAACCCAAAATTAAGATTAAGTAACGACGGTAGCAAGCCACCCCAAAACCCCTACTTGAGTTACAATAAAAATTTACAATAACAACAAATAATTAAAAACAAAGAAGGGTATTCAGACTTGTAGTATTAAGACAATGTTAAACTATTATAAAATCCATATGTAAACTAGAACAAATAAAGCACAGAATAAATGTAGCAATATCAAGATTAGTAATTAAACATGAGTTAAGACTTAAAACAATAGCATTAAAAAGCTAATAGCTTGATATTGTAGAGTTAGCAGTAATTATTACAAAAAAGTGCTAATTTTACCTAAAATAATGGGGTAAATAGTTAGTAGATGCATACTTTCAATAGTTATAGTTCAAACTTGGAAGTAAGTAAACCATACGATCAGGCATCTATATGTTTTTAATTAAACTTAAAATATTTTAAACTAAATCTAACAATAAACCAATCCCTGGAGCTAACTAAACTCACTAATCTTTTGTATAAAGACACTCGAGTGGGAACAGAACAGTAATAAATTCAATTTTGCAGGGAAATACGGGATTAAAACAAGAAAGCTACACTTCTATAGATGTTTTGCTGAATCGATAGACTCCTAACCTGTGACTCCAAACTGATAACCTAAATTAGCAACCAACATCAGTAGTAGCAATTAACTCGCATGATATCCTCAAAAACAAAAGAAAACCAATTAACTTGTTTAATGGTAATGACTAAAAGACTCCGTTACCCTAGATTTAGCAACAAAATCAGCATTAAATGATGTTATAGCAGTACTACTAACAACAGTAATAGTAAGCGCATATGCAAATTATATAGTCTTAGCACTAAAAAGTTTAGTAATAATAATCATAGATTCGGAATAATGCAGGGTAAAATTTGATGTAATACGCTTTACAGAGAAATTAGCAATAGTAAAAGAGTGGGACTTTGATTTAGATATCTTCTATGCCTATTTACATAGGCAATTAAAATTTGTTTATGCAAAGTTAAAAAATTCCACCAGATTCTCCAAGTAAAAGAAATGGCTTACCTGACCTGAACAGCTAATAACAGTCTAGCACTAATAGGCAAAGTTAGTTGAGTTAACAGCGATTAGTTTAATAGCAGAGATAGATTTCATAGTTTGCTCATTCACATACTTAACCCACTTCAACTGCAGCTAATATTGCTCAATTCTTATTAGTTTTGTATTTTTACTATATTGTATGAATTTACAATAATTGTCAAGTAATACAACTTCATCATTAAATGCGAAAAAGCAATCTTCCAGTGCTTTAAGCAACTCTCCCTCAAAGCTTGCTAATAAACTAAACCAATAAAAATCAGTTCCCTCCCAGCTATATAAAGGCAAGCAGACCCAAGGCTAAACTAACATTATATCTACTTTTAAGTAGTCAGTAAATTCACAGTAACAATATTTACCTGTTAATCACACCAATATATAATTTGGTATTGTGCCTATGAAAGCTATCACTGGTTATGCAATTAATCCCTTAACACTAAATTCACAGGGAAAGTAAGTTATTCAAATTTAAACTTTAATAATTTAACTTTATAGAACGTTAATGCCGAAACTTTTTGACTTTAACATGATAGAAGACTTAAATCTGAAAAAGCAACAGTAAAACTAAAGAGAAATGGAAGAAGCTTTGAATTAAATTGAGAGATAAAAACAGCAGAAACAAGCCATAATGAGTGGTATTAATAGAAGATGAGTAATTATAAAATGAGAGACAATTACCTACTTTATAAAAATTATTGTAGGAATACATTTGAAATTGGGAAATTAATTTTAATTAAATAAATAATTAATTAGTGCCAGTTAAAGATGGGCAATATGAACGATCTAGGGCATTCGATAAAGAATTCAAAATTAGATGAACTTTGCTATTGGTGGTACTATTTTATCTCATCGAGGGAACAAGATAACTTGACTTTAAATAAGCGCCTAAAATTCATTAAAATATACCCTCACATTAAAGTCAAGTTATCTTGTTCCCTCTATGAGATAAAATAGTATCACCAATAGCAAAGTTCATCTAATTATTAATTCCCTATCGAATGAGCACAAGATCGTTTAAATTGACCAACTTTAACTGCCACTATTTTAATTAATTATTTAATTAATTAAAATTAATTTCCCAATTTCAAATGTATTCCTACAATAATAAACTTTCCGATATGAAACTTAGTCAAAGCAAAAATATTGAAAATATTTATTTAAAGAATCTTATAAATTGATGAATTATTAAACTTAAAGTAAATTTTTATTGTTAACTGTTAAATCTTAAGAATATTCTGAATTTCATCAAAACATGCAGCTTTCATAAGTGGGTATCATATATTTAATGTTGATATAAGCATCTTCTCCTCCGTGCTTCTCAAATTGTTCTAATGTCTCTTGGATTAAATCTCCAACATTATCACCCTTTCTTTGACCGTAGTCGATTTTATCTCCCAAATTGGCTATTAAAATAATTTAGGTACTTATTAACGAAAATAGTGTGGATAACTTACTGTTTCTATGTCTGAGTAGATTGAAAATGGGCAAGATTTATCTGTAATATGGCACTAAACTTTCAGCTACAGCTTCTGAAACTTTAACCAAAGCTTGCAACTTTCTAAGAGTTTTCACAACAATCTCATGATTTTATACAAAAATAACTAAGTTTTAAAACATTTTTTGTGCTGAGTGCCTCTTTGATTGGGATGATCAATTGAGGGAGCACTGGTAAGATCTTCTCCTTGCCGAATTAAATAAGTGCGTTTAAACCCTAGTCAGCGAGGAATTTATAGGGATCTTCGGTTTCACGGAGACCATGGAAAAATATTGGCAAGTAGTGATGGTAATCGAGAAGGTCCACTTCAACTTTCCATGCAATCTAAAATTATGGTAAAAATAAACAAATTTTTATTTGTTACTTTTCTATGAGCTCCGATAAAGTCTACAACGATTGGTAAATCCCCTCTATCATAGCATTTCTTAAAGATGGTGCTTGGTATCACTCTAAAAACATAATATTAAGTTAAGAATTTCGAATCAAACTTCCGTACGTTATAAGAGTTCGATTTAATAAAAATAATGAAATTTAGATTCATAGATTTAACTTACGCTTTTGCTTCGAAAATGCCAGTCTTGGGCTTTTTAGGGACTGACTGTGCTTTTTTAGCAGCGATGCTTGAGGAATTTCCTCCCATACCAGCACATTTCGTGATAATTTTATGGCCTTTTACGTTTGTAAAACCTAACTTCTTTCCAGTTGATTCCATTTCAATTATTTTATATTTTCAATATATTTTTATTATGATTTTAATTTATTCAAGAATTTTTGCAAAATATCATTTCACAATTTAAAATAATCCCATTTAGTCAATTAAATATTAAAACTTAATATTAAACAGATTTTATGATTTAAATACTTAATTGCGGATATATTAATATGATTTGAGATTTAATTTTAATAATTTTCCTGCTTTTATTTACTATTGGTTAAGTTAACTCAAAAATCCAAAGACATAATCTGAGAGTGCAGACTTTTAAGTGCATATTGAAACTTTTGCTGTTTTGCTAAACTACTACTGTCTTCTATTATTTCCAAATGATTTTTATCATGTAATGTCATTTTTATGGTGTTTATATTAGCACTTTGCTATCTATCAATATTTGTTATTCTATTTGTGGGCTACTTAAGTGGAGACTTACTGATACTATCTCTTTTTTCATTAGCTTTTTATGGTTGTTACTATGATGTTTTAAGGGAATTTATGGTATTATTGATTGAATTTCTCATATCAACATTAACTTTCAGATTGGGACTTATTGACAGTCTTTTATGGCTATTTATGTTTTTTAAATCTATGATGTTTTGGCTTTTGTCTCTATTCAATTATTAATTGACATTTTTATCTATAAAACTGCTTTACTATGATTTCAAAGGTGAAATTTAAGTGCTAGGAGATTTATTCAAGAATTTCTGATAGTTTATTCGCTTATTTGGACTTTTATTAGGAGACTTATTTAGATCAGCCTAAGATTTTTATTGCTGTAGCAAACCTGATAATTTGGGTGTAACTGGCTTGGTAAGAGGCTTATTTAAGTAACTCTCCATACTCATCTCAGATTCTATAAATAGAGTATTAAGAAATCAAATTTGATATATTTTAATTATCTGAACAATACTTACTTTTATTAGCAAATACTATACTTTGCCTTCTAGACTCTTCTTCTTTAGCTTTCTGCATTCTTTTCAAATAAAGATCTACAGCTTTCATATTGCTTTCCAATTATTATTTCCCAGAGTTTGTTGTCTGATTATCTGGTACAAGCTTATTTTTATCATATTTTCCGATTTATGGCTTAAAAGTTAAACTCTTTAATTCTATAGCTTGCTGTTCCGAAAATTACTGAAGTCTTTCTAAGAAACAATTTGTTAATTCTTTGTGTATAAAATATTGAGACTTACTTTAATCTACTTCTTGCTTCCATTTTTGGTTTCTATCGAACAAACTAAACCACAAACTTAAATTAATTATTTTATGATATTAAAAATGAAATTCAAATGTAAAATAGATTTAATTAGGTTTAGTAGCTGATTTAAGGGGACTAGTTGACGGAGATTTATTCTTAACTGCAGATTTATTAATTGCTTTGCTTTTTAAATCAGGCGATTAACCCATCTCCTGATTATTTAACTCTGGCTTGAAAGTGCAGCCTACTATCTCATTTGTCATTCTTTACTCATTAAGTTAAATTTCTTGTTGCTTTAATTTCATTCTCCTCACCTTGTCTTCATCGTAGAGCTCTTCCCACCTTTTCCGTTGCTTGTGAGGTGTATATTGCTATATATTATTTTACTATGAACAGGGATTTTAACGATTAGAGATTAACTGTTGAGCGAAATTGCTTGGACTTAGAGTTACATCTGCGCTGGTTTTCATGCTCAAAATATTTGAGGTATTGTTGCTATTATTGCTCATATTTGTCTATAAACCGTTTTTATTTATATTCTTGTAGCTATTTAGCTACGATTAATAACTATTAGTGGCTATTGGGGTTGAACTGGAAGCAAAGTTCGTTGTAGTCAAATTTTAATGATTTTGAGGTGACTTCGAAAAAGATAGTCTCGAGTTAGTTCTGGAATTAGATTTTTAACTAGCTAGTCTTTCAGTAAGTGGATTCAATTATGGCTTGAAAGTGAACTTCTTGTCTCTTTATATCAATCGCCTAATAATTAAAAATTAATTATGATTTATTCAGAATTTTACTCATGAAATCTTTTTAAAGTGATTAATTATCTTGCTAACTTACATTGCTTTTTGAAGTTCTTTTCTATGCATAGATGGGGTTCGATCTTTCCAATTAATATTGCTAGTAATTGACTACTCTCTACTTTTGCTTATACTTTTCCTAAAATCATGAGATTATTATTTCTGAGGTGATTTTTAAGTTTTCTCCTCGATTTACTGATTCTATGATACTGGGCTTTAAACCTAAAAAATTAAAATCAGATTTATAAGGATTGTGCTTAAAGTTATATATTACCATATTTAGGTCTTAATTCAGAAGCTGCTGACTTAGCTATTATTTTTAAGTGGGGTTAAAATTAGTACTTTTATTAAAAAAATTAATAAAATAATTTCACATATCAGGTTAATATAAGAAAAAAACATTACTTAAGACCCCTTAAATTATTTCTAATTCAAAAACTTATTCAAAGCATCATTTCTTTTTTTCTTTTCTAAATCTAGTGATTTACCATTATTAGGGGTATTCTATGAATTCTTAATTTGATCGTTGATATTTTAATTTTTATTTTAAGTGGCATTTGCAGACATTATCATTTTGATATATTAAAATTATAACTTAATAAAATAGAATAAATAAAATATATTGTTAATTGTTATTATCAAATTTATTAACAAAAGAAAATCAAATATAATTATATAAACTTGTTGATATAAACCCATGAAGCCATTGTGAAAGTAAAATTACTAGAATATTAAGAAACATACTAATTCAATTTAGGTAAATCAATATATAGAAGAACTGGAAGTGTGTAAAATATATATATCTTAGTAAGATATTAAAGCTTAAAATTAATTATTAATCATTAAGATAATTAAATGTTAATTTATACTTTACATGTTTATAGATTTCATATTATTTTGATTAAAGAGGTTTTATAGTCTATTTATGTGTAGTGATAGATAATTGTGTCATAATTACAAACATTTTAATAATACTAATATCTTCATCAAAGAATAGTTGATTGTTCTATAATCTGTAATCATACTTAATAAGGCAGGAAAATGTCGACATCGTTAGTCTTTTTATTTGTGTGAGAGAGGAGACCCTTCATAAATATTGCGCTGTTTGTCTGTTGAGAGTTTTACGTGAATCCAAGCAGAGGTGGAGCATGCTGTTAATCCATGAAATTAGTTAAAAATAGAAGGAGAAAGAAGTTATGTAAAATATTGTTGAATACTGGGTGTTTGAAGTAGTTCTACTGGAAGTTTATCTCGGATGATCAAATGTTTGGAAAGCCATCATTTATTACTAGTGCTGCTGATTAGTCAATTTACTTGATTTTATCATGTCAACTGTTGAACTTTAGACGGCTGAGAATGGGCTTATTTCTTGCTCTTAATGAGAGTGGTTTTGTATATTGAGACCACCAGGATGAGCAGTCAACCCTGAATTTCTATTAAAAGTACTTCCAAATATTTTGCTGAAGATACCTCCACTTCCTGTCTGGTTGATTTAAGGGTTGTTAGTGTTACTGTTCTATTATTATTGCTGCTATTGCTGTTATTATTAGTTACCCAGATAAGCATTCACATTTGAACTACTTCCTCCATAGGATGACTGTCTTCTATGAGCTACTTTTGGAGGCAGCAGAGACTTGTTGTTATTATTTACGATGTTGTTATTGCTGCTTTATCTAGAGCCTTGCTTGTTTGCATTTGCTGAGTGAATAATAGTGGGAGGTTCGATCGTTGAGGAAGCGATATGTTTTTACTACTATTACAGTTAAGTTTATCCCTGAGCTATATCTATCATTTGAAAGGGAGTTTAAGCTTAATTAAGAGCGTTACTTGATGATTTTGTCGACTGTTTTTAAGGGGTATGATTAGGTCCTTGATTAGTTTGGATCAGAGAGTTCTAAAGTTGGTTTGTAGAGGGAATCATTTATTGAGGGTAAGAAATTTACTGTTAGTTCACATAGTTATGAAACCTTGAAATCAGAGCATTGTGATTCACTAGAGCTTTTCTTTCTTCTTTATTGCTATAATTTTGAGCATTTTGAGAGCTCTTACTGAATACTATGTTTTGCTTATTTTGAGACATATCATTGCTTTAGTCTGAATATGGTAGAGATTTATTTACATTTCCTCCTTTCGCATTTTGCTGTTGAACCATTCAATAATTTCAATTTATAAAATGCTATAAATAATACCCATATTATTGATTGGAGTGCCACCACTATTAAATGATTTGAGAGAACTCTCTCTGCTAGAGTTAATATTATTATTGTTGTTGTTTTAATTACTGAAACTTTGAATGAAACTTTTCCTTGAAAAATTGTCATCAAAGTTGCTACCAGTCATTAGCACACTATTATTGATACCTAAAGTTTGATTACCAAGTTAGCTCATAGCATCTGCATTTGGCCCTTCAGTTCCCATAACTTCCTCACTTTCAATGGTGTGCAAATAACCTCCTGCTGTTCCAGCTAAATTATTCTTGTAGCTTAACAGCTATCTAAACCATGCATTTTGATCCCTGCGGTTAAATTGGCTTTATCCAATAAAGAATGAGGATAATTTATTGGTTAAAAGACTAGTGTCTGCAGTGCTAATAGCTGGAGTGTTAGCATTAGGATCACCTTGAGGTATAGCTTAGAAATTATAGGTTGCCTCAAATTGATTTTAGTTACTCCCATACTTAAACATGTTTTTGTAATTCTTTAAGTTTCTTGGCTAAAAGTTCTTCTTTAAAGTCTTAGCTGTGTCAGTACCATTCATTGGAGGCCCATTAGTAGGAGGCTTTTGAGACTTAGTGAACGATCTCTTTGTTATAGTATAATTTACTGTTGGTCTTTCCTCTAGAATTTTACTGTCAAATATATTTTCTCCTTCATTAGTTTAGTTAAGCAGGTTTTTAGCGCCACTTGGCTTTTTACGTCCAAATTTGATTCTTCTCTGATTGTTAGATAAGTGCTTGTACTCCTATATTTACTTTTGATTTTGGTTTTAACTGTGAAAGTGGATGTCATCATCATCCTTGTGCCTCACATTTATAGAATTCATTGTTTGTATTTACGAGAAGGCATGAGTTCCAAGTTTAAATGACTCATCATTCATTTGTCTCTCACTCAAGTCGACAGAGTCATACTCAGAATGAAAAGAAGATTTTTCCAGTAAAAGCTCCTCTGATTAGTTTACTTTCTTAAGCATAGAGTTGAATAGTTCATTTGCTCTTTCTCTACTCTCTGAATCTTCATCATCATCGTCATCACAATCTTCGTCTGTCTTGCACAGTTTGTAAATTTCTTTAAGTGTTTGAGCAGCTGAGTTAGGAGAAGGGGAATTCTTATTCATCAATTAAATCAACCTGTTTTAGTTTATAAGTTGATACTAAATGTTATGCTAGTGTCTTATTTCAATGTACTCCTCATCTACCGTGAACAAGTTCTAAGCAAAATCCGATGTGTCAAAAGTAAGATTTTGCAAAGAAAAAGTAGCTTTCATAGTGAGAAATAATGGAACTTTTGCTTTTAATGGAAAAGATCCTTTGGGTAATTGATACTTTATCAGGTGGTCTTTGAATTTAGATATCTGTTTAGAGCTAAATGATAATACTTGAAGAAGTGGCATAAACGATTCTAAACTTAAAGGGTGCTATTTCGAAAGCCAAATACTTGCACTAATAGTTTTCTTTGTAATTTTCTTATCAGTAGCGTAGCCTTAAACAGTATTGCTAGTAACAATGTTTATATTTTAGTCCTTACTTCCTTATGTTAAAACTTGATGGCTTATTACATCTCCCTCAGTTTCAACTCTTACAAAATGAGGATTTGGAGTAGCTTAACTCAATAGATTTAAGTATAAATGCTGTTGTGTATTAAGTAAATTTGGGTCTTAATTGACCATTTTACTATCTGGTCTGGATGAAACTTCATTAAGTTTCTCGGGTTATAGAGGAGAAAAATCGAATGTATTCTTTTGCTTATATTCTTCATAGTTCTTGTATTTTTACATTTACAGTACTTCATGCATGTTAATTCTATATTTAGTCATTGTACAATAAAATATTCTAAAATCAATATAATTATCATAATGATATTATAAACTAAGTTTTCAGATTGTATTTTTCTGCTTTGAACCCTTCAATCGTTTTTTGCCTAATTTCCCCTTTCTTATCTGTCTCAGCTTCAATTTTGAATTTATCAGCCTTGTACAATTTTTGATAGTTTTTATCAGTCAATATATCCTCCAGGTCTTTGTCTATTTTAGCATAGGCAATAAAACCCCAAAGCTATTATTTACAAGATTTAGGTGACGATAATAATTAATTAAGATAGATAATATTATTATATAAATTTGGTAGCTTTAGTAATTTAGAGAGGGAGTATAGTAGTAGTAGTAGTAGTAGTATAGTATAGTAGTAGTAGTAGTATAGTACCATAGTAGTAGTAGTAGTAGCAGCAGTAGTAGTAGTAGTAGCAGTAGCAGTAGTAGTAGTAGTAGTAGTAGTAGTAGTAGTAGTAGTAGTAGCAGTAGCAGTAGTAGTATAGCAATACTACTAGCTACAAAAATGACGAGATCCCCAATTTAATTATTATAAACTGCCACAACCCTATAATAATACTTTAGAATACACAAGAAACACAAGACCTAACGATGAACCACCTACTACACGATATTCACAACCCCATTTGCGAGCAAGACAACCTCGAGTCGCCGGCTGACTAAACCCAGGATCTGCTGCTCGACCATCTTGAATTTGACGATCCACTGCTAACAAGGACATCTTTCAAACAGCGCCTCGGCATTCTCCTGAACAACATTTAGATGAGGAATATAAGTCATGGGGCCCTCTGACATGTAGTGAGTAGCATTCTGGGCACGCGCTCCACGCTTTCTTATTCGACACTAGTGGACGAGTCCTTGCATGCAATTGTCAAAATGGGGAAGGAAGATGGCGGGCGCCATATTGGAGGCTCTCATGATGATTCAACACATTACCAAACGATGGGAACTTTCTTGGATCCCACGATGGACTTCTCGCTACCCCTCATCAGGTAAGCTTAAATAATAGTATTTGATAGCGGGATTTAGGGAAGGTGCACAACGAAACCTATTAGACTCTAAGAGCAATGAGTGCGGGACTCCCAGCAAATTTCTCAGTAATTGCGGCTGTCAGGACACCATTGGCTAGGAGCCGCCAAGCCTGGAAAGTCAATGCGTGTCCCCTAAGTCGTGCCTAATGGAAAGATAGCTGGGCCGCGCCAGTTGCTTTTATAACAAATAACAAACATTTAAAGAGGCTTTAGAAACCATGCCTTAGCAGTCACTTTGGCTGCCATAGTTGGCAGTTCCTATTAAACAGCAAAACTTAAATTATGAATAACTAAGCAGAAAATACTTAAAACAAGATGATGCCAAAAAAAGATTGGATAGGTCCCTGCAGAGTGCGATCAACACCATATTCAAGTATGAGCAAGACGAATTCTACACGAAGGCAAACTAGAGCGACGCCATTACTAATGTGTTAAAGACCGTTGCATTCAGTGGTGCTTCCCTCACCAGCCAGATCAATAGCGAAGGCCATCTTTGCGTCCCAGTGTATAGAAGGATGCGAGCATTCCAATAGAAACCTTTCAAGAACCACACCACCTGCTGTCGATTGAAGGAGGAGCCCAGCTAGTTTCTAGGCGTGGCAACGTATATACTCAACCAAGTCTCGGCAGTAATAGCGAAGCATTCAACAGTGGTCCCCTCACGATTTCTACAGGCATCCTATGAGAAGTACAATACTTTCGAGGCCAAGGAGATCTACCAGATGGCTCTGGGAGCCCGCACTGACAGAGACGATGACTCTTTGATCAACCCCGAGGAAGCAGCAGACAGTGATGACGAAGACCAACAGATATGCACCAAGACTCAGAAAGACCAAGTCATCAAGCAATATAATCAGGCAAACCCATATCTGGAAGGATAAGACTCAAATTTGACAGAAACTGAAGAGGAATCAGAAGCTACTTCCGAAGACTTTATCGGCTTTGACAACGAAGATGATCGCAAAGCCGTGGTAGGCACGAAATCCTTTTTTTGGAGGACTCAGGGATTGACTGCTCTTCCTATATTCAACATTGCAAGGAGGCTGGATACTGTGAAGACGAAGATATCGACTACGCGTCTGTGTTCATTGAAGCGAAGGACCAGTTTATGAAAGGGCGATTCAAGAAGGTGGTGGAGAGTTTTAAGTGCACTTAATTGTACAAGAATGTGAAGCAACTCCCGCTTAATAAGCTCTTCAGGCAGCCCCTCTGGCACTGTGGCAAGATGAGCCAACGATCGTACACTTGCATGATCCATGCTATCAACCTGTATGTGGAGAGTCCACTCTTTGATTCAGTAGAGAAGTTTGTGAGTCTATACTAATCGCACTGCCACATGACCAAGACCAGGAGGCCCGAGTTCCTCTGGGAGCACTGCGTGGGTTTCAAGAATTTGAGAAGGCTACTCTATGACTACGATACATCCAGCTGGTACAGCCCTGAGATCACTCATGTATTATCTGGAACTGATCTCGCCACCACTGGAGCGGAAGGAATTTCATCACTGAACGACTTCATCAGTTTTCAACTTAGAGGCAAGAAAAGAGCGCTCTTCCAGCTCAAGACCAGGAACACCTTCGACATCGACACCAATAAGTTCTACTAGAGTCAACTGCACTGTGGGGCTTTCGTACTTATTGACACCTAATGGTATATCATGGACTCTGCTGAGAAAGGACCCATCAACCTTAAAAGAGACAAGAAGCTGGTTACAGCATGGTTTAAGGCATTGAGCAACTGCAAATAGTTGAGCTGGTCATTGACAATCCTCCTCGTGACAAGATGTAAGATTTCAAGAGAGAGTGGGAACTTCCGTTGAGTGGCCTCTACTTGAAAACTGGCTCAGGAAAGCAGCGACCTAAGAAGAGCAATCGCAACAAGGTGAGAAAAGCATATCGCAAGAAACTAAGTCAAGAAATAGAGACGAATATTTAGCGAAGTGGTAAAAGCATTGAGATTTCAAATAAAAAATAGAAAATATATAGAAGGAAACCTATTTTGAAAATTTTTTAATGCACTCATAGGATATAAAAGACTAAAGATATAAACTACTTTGTTCAATTAAGGAGTAACTCTCTCTTTTCCACATAAATAATCAGAAACAAATCTAAGCAATTGAGAAAATAGGCTATTAAAATTTTTTGGGTTATTTATTTTACAATATTTATGTAAATATATATATAAATCTAGGTTATATATTTTATTATCCTTAAATTGATTAAAGATTCATTTAACTTTCAATACATGGCAGCTAGGGAATCAAAATCAAAGGCAAATTTTTAATTAAATCTAGCAACATCAACTAATGAAGCAAGCATGCTAAAAGATTTTGTTGGAATAAATGCATTAAAAATATTTAAATAAAAACACTTGAATAACTTTGAAGTGTCTATTAGGGAATATAAACAATAAAATATAGATGAGCAAGGTGAATAACAAATAAAAACACCACAACCCTTTTATGAATTTTCCAATTTAATATTATTAAAGATTTCCAATAGTGTTTACGATTTTACAGGACATTAATGAGTGCAATTAATATTGAATGCAAAAATTATGGTTATAATTAAAATAAAATAGCCTGTAATATAGCAAAATAAAAAGAAAATTCAGAAGGCTTCTTATTTTATATAGCTAGTTGAAATAAGAATGTCTGCTATGCACTCCGAAACATTGTTGAATAAATCTATTTATAAGTTTTAAATAATAGAATTTATAATATTCAAAAAAACAATACGCTTTCTCGAGATTTTTGATTTTGAGATTGTGGTAAAATATACTTATTTACTCAAATAGTTAATTAGTGGAAGGAAGTTTTCAAATTATTATATGATTATTATTTTTTATCTAGTTTAATCAATGTTTAATAATTTATATTAATCAAACTAAAAACATTAAGCTATATATGTTATTTGATTAAATTTTTCAATAGATATAACTATTGACTTTTAATAACAATTAACATCAAGTAATTTGAAAATTTCATTCCATATTATTCTATTAATTAACTATATGAGTAAATTAGTACATTTTACCACACTCTATCTCAAATTTAACAAAATTTCGAGAAAGAGTACTGCTCTATATGATTTTAATATAAATTCTATGATTAATTACTTATAAATCGATTTTTCGACAATATCTTTTTCTAATTATTAATAATTAACATTAAAAGATTACTTAGAAACTCTTATGAGATCTATCCCAATCAAAACACAAATAATAGTAATTATGGGATTGCAGTCTTTTAAATGGATGCAGGCAATTCAAGATTTAAAATCAAATAACATGAATAGTAGTAGGATTACAGTGAAATGACTAGTGTAATTAATTATGATACCGAATATTAATATACACAATCAGGTTATTTTAGTGCTCATCTCTATACAGAGCAACAAAGATTGAACCTCAGCTTTCTCTTAAGAAAAACCCCAGAAGTGAGAATGCTGCTGGTCCATATGCAACTCAAGATCGCGATGAGTTAATCAAAGCTGCCAAAACTAAGCAAACCCAACGTGCTCGTGATGCCAAGTTTGACAAGAAGAAAGAGATAGCACTTAAGAAGGTGGAGAACAAGGAGTACGATAAGCTAGAAAAAGCAATGAAGAGCGACCTGGGTATAGCGACAAAGATACTGGAGCTGAAAGCTGGACTTGACAAAGAGAAGGTGCTGCCATTTACCAAGGATTACCTAAGAGGAATCGACGAGGAATAACACAAAGAAGCAGGATTAGCTCTCACCTGGGCCAGCTTGGAGGCAAAAGCTGCGCGCAGTGGTTGAATGAGTAGGAGTTCTAGAAGAATGTGGAGAGAGACCTAACCAAGCAGGGTCAAGTATACCTAAAACGATGTTAAGAGGAAGGTGGGAGAGCTCATGAAGAAGAGATAAGAAATTGTGCTAAAGAGATTCAATAAGGACTTGGCCATGCTCAAGCAGAGCTCCCCCCACATCCCCACTCAGTTCCTGCAGAAATTCAAGGCCGCCATCACCTAGGACACCGTGGATTCGTTGATGAAGGAAGCATTAAAATTCAGTCCAAAGGATGGAGAATGCGAGATTCAAGGGATGTCCGCCAAAATGAAAGCCAAGTTCTTCATCGAAAATAAGTACAATACTTTCGAGGCCAAGGAGATCTACCAGATGGCTCTGGGAGCCCGCACTGACAGAGACGATGACTCTTTGATAACCCCGAGGAAGCAGCAGACAGTGATGACGAAGACCAACAGATATGCACCAAGACTCAGAAAGACCAAGTCATCAAGCAAGATAATCAGGCAAATCCATATCTGGAAGGATAAGACTCAAATTTGACAGAAACTGAAGAGGAATCAGAAGCTACTTCCGAAGAATTTATCGGCTTTGACAACGAAGATGATCGCAAAGCCGTGGTAGGCACGAAATCCTTTTTGGAGGACTCAGGGATTGACTGCTCTTCCTATATTCAACATTGCAAGGAGGCTGGATACTGTGAAGACGAAGATATCGACTACGCGTCTGTGTTCATTGAAGCGAAGGACCAGTTTATGAAAGGGCGATTCAAGAAGGTGGTGGAGAGTTTTAAGTGCACTTAATTGTACAAGAATGTGAAGCAACTCCCGCTTAATAAGCTCTTCAGGCAGCCCCTCTGGCACTGTGGCAAGATGAGCCAACGATCGTACACTTGCATGATCCATGCTATCAACCTGTATGTGGAGAGTCCACTCTTTGATTCAGTAGAGAAGTTTGTGAGTCTATACTAATCGCACTGCCACATGACCAAGACCAGGAGGCCCGAGTTCCTCTGGGAGCACTGCGTGGGTTTCAAGAATTTGAGAAGGCTACTCTATGACTACGATACATCCAGCTGGTACAGCCCTGAGATCACTCATGTATTATCTGGAATTGATATCGCCACCACTGGAGCGGAAGGAATTTCATCACTGAACGACTTCATCAGTTTTCAACTTAGAGGCAAGAAAAGAGCGCTCTTCCAGCTCAAGACCAGGAACACCTTCGACATCGACACCAATAAGTTCTACTAGAGTCAACTGCACTGTGGGGCTTTCGTACTTATTGACACCTAATGGTATATCATGGACTCTGCTGAGAAAGGACCCATTAACCTTAAAAGAGACAAGAAGCTGGTTACAGCATGGTTTAAGGCATTGAGCAACTGCAAATAGTTGAGCTGGTCATTGACAATCCTCCTCGTGACAAGATGTAAGATTTCAAGAGAGAGTGGGAACTTACGTTGAGTGGCCTCTACTTGAAAACTGGCTCAGGAAAGCAGCGACCTAAGAAGAGCAATCGCAACAAGGTGAGAAAAGCATATCGCAAGAAACTAAGTCAAGAAAAGAGACGAATATTTAGCGAAGTGGTAAAAGCATTGAGATTTCAAATAAAAAATAGAAAATATAGAGAAGGAAACCTATTTTGAAAATTTTTTAATGCACTCATAGGATATAAAAGACTAAAGATATAAACTACTTTGTTCAATTAAGGAGTAACTCTCTCTTTTCGACATAAATTATCAGAAACAAATCTAAGCAATTGAGAAAAATAGGCTATTTATTTTACAATATTTATGTAAATATATATTAAATCTAGGTTATATATTTTATTATCCTTAAATTGATTAAAGATTCATTTAACTTTCAATACATGGCAGCTAGGGAATCAAAATCAAAGGCAAATTTTTAATTAAATCCATTAACATTTGCTCAAGAAGCAAACATGCTAGAAGATTTTGTTGGAATAAATGCATTAAAAATATTTAAATAAAAACACTTGAATAACTTTGAAGTGTCTATTAGGGAATATAAACAATAAAATATAGATGAGCAAGATGACTAATAAATAAAAACACCACAACCCTTTTATGAATTTTCAAATTTAATATTATTAAAGATTTCCAATAGTGTTTACGATTTTACAGGACATTAATGAGTGCAATTAATATTGAATGCAAAAATTATGGTTATGATTAAAATAAAATAGCCTGTAATATAGCAAAATAAAAAGAAAATTCAGAAGGCTTCTTATTTTATATAGCTAGTTGAAATAAGAATGTCTGCTATGCACTCCGAAACATTGTTGAATAAATCTATTTATAAGTTTTAAATAATAGAATTTATAATATTCAAAAAAACAATACGCTTTCTCGAGATTCGAGATTTTTGATTTTGAGAATGTGGTAAAATATACTTATTTACTCAAATAGTTAATTAGTGGAAGGAAGTTTTCAAATTATTATATGATTATTATTTTTTATCTAGTTTAATCAATGTTTAATAATTTATATTAATCAAACTAAAAACATTAAGCTATATATGTTATTTGATTAAATTTTTCAATAGATATAAATATTGACTTTTAATAACAATTAACATCAAGTAATTTGAAAATTTCATTCCATATCATTCTAATAAATAAATATTTGAGTAAATTAATACATTTTACCACACTCTATCTCAAATTTAACAAAAATTCGAGAAAGAGTAACGCTCTATATGATTTTAATATAAATTCTATGATTAATTACTTATAAATCGATTTTTCGACAATATCTTTTTCTAATTATTAATAATTAACATTAAAAGATTACTTAGAAACTCTTATGAGATCTATCCCAATCAAAACACAAATAATAGTAATTATGGGATTGCAGTCTTTTAAATGGATGCAGGCAATTCAAGATTTAAAATCAAATAACATGAATAGTAGTAGGATTACAGTGAAATGACTAGTGTAATTAATTATGATACCGAATATTAATATACACAATCAGGTTATTTTAGTGCTCATCTCTATACAGAGCAACAAAGATTGAACCTCAGCTTTCTCTTAAGAAAAACCCCAGAAGTGAGAATGCTGCTGGTCAATATGCAACTCAAGATCACGATGAGTTAATCAAAGCTGCCAAAACAAAGCAAACACAACGTGCTCGTGATGCCAAGTTTGACAAGAAGAAAGAGATAGCACTTAAGAAGGTGGAGAACAAGGAGTACGATAAGCTAGAAAAAGCAATGAAGAGCGACCTGGGTATAGCGACAAAGATACTGGAGCTGAAAGCTAGACTTGACAAACAGAAGATGCTGCCATTTACCAAGGATTACCTCAGAGGAATAGACGAGAAACACCACAAAGAAGCAGGAATAGCTCTCACCTGGGCCAGCTAGGAGACAAAAGCTGCGCGCAAATGGTTGTTTGAGTAGGAGTTCCAGAAGACTGTGGAGAGAGACCTAACCAAGCAGGGCGTCAAGTATACCTAAAACGATGTAAAGAGGAAGGCGAGAGAGCTCATGAAGAAGAGAAAAGAAAACGTCCTAAAGAGATTCAAGAAGGACCTGCCATGCTCAAGCAGAGCTCCCCCCACATCCACACTCAGTTCCTGCAGAAATTCAAGGCCACCATCACCTAGGACACCGTGGATAAGTTGATGAAGGAAGCATAAAAATTCAGACCAAAGGATGGAGAATGCGAGATTCAAGGGATGTCCGCCAAAATGAAAGCCAAGTTCTTCATCGAAAATAAGTACAATACTTTCGAGGCCAAGGAGATCTACCAGATGGCTCTAGGAGCCCGCACTGACAGAGACGATGACTCTTTGATCAACCCCGAGGAAGCAGCAGACAGTGATGACGAAGACCAACAGATATGCACCAAGACTCAGAAAGACCAAGTCATCAAGCAAGATAATCAGGCAAATCCATATCTGGAAGGATAAGACTCAAATTTGACAGAAACTGAAGAGGAATCAGAAGCTACTTCCGAAGAATTTATCGGCTTTGACAACGAAGATGATCGCAAAGCCGTGGTAGGCACGAAATCCTTTTTTTTGGAGGACTCAGGGATTGACTGCTCTTCCTATATTCAACATTGCAAGGAGGCTGGATACTGTGAAGACGAAGATATCGACTACGCGTCTGTGTTCATTGAAGCGAAGGACCAGTTTATGAAAGGGCGATTCAAGAAGGTGGTGGAAAGTTTTAAGTGCACTTAATTGTACAAGAACGTGAAGCAACTCCCGCTCAATAAGCTCTTCAGGCAGCCCCTCTGGCACTGTGGCAAGATGAGCCAACGATCCTACACCTGCATGATCCATGCTATCAACCTGTATGTGGAGAGTCCACTCTTTGATTCAGTAGAGAAGTTTGTGAGTCTATACTAATCGCACTGCCACATGACCAAGACCAGGAGGCCCGAGTTCCTCTGGGAGCACTGCGTGGGTTTCAAGAATTTGAGAAGGCTACTCTATGACTACGAACATCCAGCTGGTACAGCCCTGAGATCACTCATGTATTATCTGGAATTGATATCGCCACCACTGGAGCGGAAGGAATTTCATCACTGAACGACTTCATCAGTTTTCAACTTAGAGGCAAGAAAAGAGCGCTCTTCCAGCTCAAGACCAGGAACACCTTCGACATCGACACCAATAAGTTCTACTAGAGTCAACTGCACTGTGGGGCTTTCGTACTTATTGACACCTAATGGTATATCATGGACTCTGCTGAGAAAGGACCCATTAACCTTAAAAGAGACAAGAAGCTGGTTACAGCATGGTTTAAGGCATTGAGCAACTGCAAATAGTTGAGCTGGTCATTGACAATCCTCCTCGTGACAAGATGTAAGATTTCAAGAGAGAGTGGGAACTTCCGTTGAGTGGCCTCTACTTGAAAACTGGCTCAGGAAAGCAGCGACCTAAGAAGAGCAATCGCAACTAGGTGAGAAATGCATATCTCAAGAAACTAAGTCAAGAAAAAGAGACGAATATTTAGCGAAGTGGTAAAAGCATTGAGATTTCAAATAAAAAATAGAAAATATATAGAAGGAAACCTATTTTGAAAATTTTTTAATGCACTCATAGGATATAAAAGACTAAAGATATAAACTACTTTGTTCAATTAAGGAGTAACTCTCTCTTTTCGACATAAATTATCAGAAACAAATCTAAGCAATTGAGAAAAATAGGCTATTAAAATTTTTTGAGTTATTTATTTTACAATATTTATGTAAATATATATATATAAATCTAGGTTATATATTTTATTATCCTTAAATTGATTAAAGATTCATTTAACTTTCAATACATGGCAGCTAGGGAATCAAAATCAAAGGCAAATTTTTAATTAAATCCATTAACATTTGCTCAAGAAGCAAACATGCTAGAAGATTTTGTTGGAATAAATGCATTAAAAATATTTAAATAAAAACACTTGAATAACTTTGAAGTGTCTATTAGGGAATATAAACAATAAAATATAGATGAGCAAGATGACTAATAAATAAAAACACCACAACCCTTTTATGAATTTTCAAATTTAATATTATTAAAGATTTCCAATAGTGTTTACGATTTTACAGGACATTAATGAGTGCAATTAATATTGAATGCAAAAATTATGGTTATGATTAAAATAAAATAGCCTGTAATATAGCAAAATAAAAAGAAAATTCAGAAGGCTTCTTATTTTATATAGCTAGTTGAAATAAGAATGTCTGCTATGCACTCCGAAACATTGTTGAATAAATCTATTTATAAGTTTTAAATAATAGAATTTATAATATTCAAAAAAACAATACGCTTTCTCGAGATTCGAGATTTTTGATTTTGAGAATGTGGTAAAATATACTTATTTACTCAAATAGTTAATTAGTGGAAGGAAGTTTTCAAATTATTATATGATTATTATTTTTTATCTAGTTTAATCAATGTTTAATAATTTATATTAATCAAACTAAAAACATTAAGCTATATATGTTATTTGATTAAATTTTTCAATAGATATAAATATTGACTTTTAATAACAATTAACATCAAGTAATTTGAAAATTTCATTCCATATCATTCTAATAAATAAATATTTGAGTAAATTAATACATTTTACCACACTCTATCTCAAATTTAACAAAAATTCGAGAAAGAGTAACGCTCTATATGATTTTAATATAAATTCTATGATTAATTACTTATAAATCGATTTTTCGACAATATCTTTTTCTAATTATTAATAATTAACATTAAAAGATTACTTAGAAACTCTTATGAGATCTATCCCAATCAAAACACAAATAATAGTAATTATGGGATTGCAGTCTTTTAAATGGATGCAGGCAATTCAAGATTTAAAATCAAATAACATGAATAGTAGTAGGATTACAGTGAAATGACTAGTGTAATTAATTATGATACCGAATATTAATATACACAATCAGGTTATTTTAGTGCTCATCTCTATACAGAGCAACAAAGATTGAACCTCAGCTCACTCTTAAGAAAAACCCCAGAAGTGAGAACGCTGCTGGTCCATATGCTACTCCAGATCGCGGTGAGTTAATCAAAGCTGCCAAATCAAATCAAACACAACGTGCTCTTGATGCCAAGTTTGACTAGAAGAAAGAGATAGCACTTAAGAAGTTGGAGAACAAGGAGTACGATAAGCTAGAAAAAGCAATGAGGAGTGACCTGGGTATAGCGACTAAGATACTTGAGCTGAAAGCTGGACTTGACAATGAGAAGATGCTGCTATTTACCAAGGATTACTTCAGAGGAATCGACGAGGAATACTACAAAGAAGCAGGATTAGCTCTCACCTGGGCCTGCTTGGAGGCAAAGTCTTCGCGCAAGTGGTTGTATGAGTAGGAGTTCTAGAAGACTGTGGAGAGAGACCTAACCAAGCAGGGCGTCAAGTATACCTAAAACGATGTTAAGAGGAAGGTGGGAGAGCTCATGAAGAAGAGATAAGAAATTGTGCTAAAGAGATTCAATAAGGACCTGGCCATGCTCAAGCAGAGCTCCCCCCACATCCCCACTCAGTTCCTGCAGAGATTAAAGGCCGCCATCACCTAGGACATCGTGGATTTGTTGATGAAGGAAGCATTAAAATTCAGATCAAAGGATGGAGAATGCGAGATTCAAGGGATGTCCGCCAAAATGAAAGCCAAGTTCTTCATCGAAAATAAGTACAATACTTTCGAGGCCAAGGAGATC
>ARYC01020197.1:0-15690 GCA_000711775.1 Oxytricha trifallax
CTCTATCTCAAATTTAACAAAATTTCGAGAAGAGTACTGCTCTATATGATTTTAATATAAATTCTATGATTAATTACTTATAAATCGATTTTTCGACAATATCTTTTTCTAATTATTAATAATTAACATTAAAAGATTACTTAGAAACTCTTATGAGATCTATCCCAATCAAAACACAAATAATAGTAATTATGGGATTGCAGTCTTTTAAATGGATGCAGGCAATTCAAGATTTAAAATCAAATAACATGAATAGTAGTAGGATTACAGTGAAATGACTAGTGTAATTAATTATGATACCGAATATTAATATACACAATCAGGTTATTTTAGTGCTCATCTCTATACAGAGCAACAAAGATTGAACCTCAGCTTTCTCTTAAGAAAAATCCCAGAAGTGAGAATGCTGCTGGTCCATATGCAACTTAAGATCGCGATGAGTTAATCAAAGCTGCCAAAACTAAGCAAACCCAACGTGCTCGTGATGCCAAGTTTGACAAGAAGAAAGAGATAGCGCTTAAGAAGGTGGAGAACAAGGAGTACGATAGCTTGAAAGGGCAATGAGGAGTGACATGGGTATAGCGACCAAGATACTGTAGCTGAAAGCTGGACTTGACAATGAGAAGATGCTGCTATTTACCAAGGATTACTTCAGAGGAATCGACGAGGAATACTACAAAGAAGCAGGATTAGCTCTCACCTGGGCCTGCTTGGAGGCAAAGTCTTCGCGCAAGTGGTTGTATGAGTAGGAGTTCTAGAAGACTGTGGAGAGAGACCTAACCAAGCAGGGCGTCAAGTATACCTAAAACGATGTTAAGAGGAAGGTGGGAGAGCTCATGAAGAAGAGATAAGAAATTGTGCTAAAGAGATTCAATAAGGACTTGGCCATGCTCAAGCAGAGCTCCCCCCACATCCCCACTCAGTTCCTGCAGAAATTCAAGGCCGCCATCACCTAGGACACCGTGGATTCGTTGATGAAGGAAGCATTAAAATTCAGTCCAAAGGATGGAGAATGCGAGATTCAAGGGATGTCCGCCAAAATGAAAGCCATTCTTCATCGAAAATAAGTACAATACTTTCGAGGCCAAGGAGATCTACCAGATGGCTCTGGGAGCCCGCACTGACAGAGACGATGACTCTTTGATCAACCCCGAGGAAGCAGCAGACAGTGATGACGAAGACCAACAGATATGCACCAAGACTCAGAAAGACCAAGTCATCAAGCAAGATAATCAGGCAAATCCATATCTGGAAGGATAAGACTCAAATTTGACAGAAACTGAAGAGGAATCAGAAGCTACTTCCGAAGAATTTATCGGCTTTGACAACGAAGATGATCGCAAAGCCGTGGTAGGCACGAAATCCTTTTTGGAGGACTCAGGGATTGACTGCTCTTCCTATATTCAACATTGCAAGGAGGCTGGATACTGTGAAGACGAAGATATCGACTACGCGTCTGTGTTCATTGAAGCGAAGGACCAGTTTATGAAAGGGCGATTCAAGAAGGTGGTGGAGAGTTTTAAGTGCACTTAATTGTACAAGAATGTGAAGCAACTCCCGCTTAATAAGCTCTTCAGGCAGCCCCTCTGGCACTGTGGCAAGATGAGCCAACGATCGTACACTTGCATGATCCATGCTATCAACCTGTATGTGGAGAGTCCACTCTTTGATTCAGTAGAGAAGTTTGTGAGTCTATACTAATCGCACTGCCACATGACCAAGACCAGGAGGCCCGAGTTCCTCTGGGAGCACTGCGTGGGTTTCAAGAATTTGAGAAGGCTACTCTATGACTACGATACATCCAGCTGTACAGCCCTGAGATCACTCATGTATTATCTGGAATTGATATCGCCACCACTGGAGCGGAAGGAATTTCATCACTGAACGACTTCATCAGTTTTCAACTTAGAGGCAAGAAAAGAGCGCTCTTCCAGCTCAAGACCAGGAACACCTTCGACATCGACACCAATAAGTTCTACTAGAGTCAACTGCACTGTGGGGCTTTCGTACTTATTGACACCTAATGGTATATCATGGACTCTGCTGAGAAAGGACCCATTAACCTTAAAAGAGACAAGAAGCTGGTTACAGCATGGTTTAAGGCATTGAGCAACTGCAAATAGTTGAGCTGGTCATTGACAATCCTCCTCGTGACAAGATGTAAGATTTCAAGAGAGAGTGGGAACTTACGTTGAGTGGCCTCTACTTGAAAACTGGCTCAGGAAAGCAGCGACCTAAGAAGAGCAATCGCAACAAGGTGAGAAATGCATATCGCAAGAAACTAAGTCAAGAAAAAGAGACGAATATTTAGCGAAGTGGTAAAAGCATTGAGATTTCAAATAAAAAATAGAAAATATATAGAAGGAAACCTATTTTGAAAATTTTTTAATGCACTCATAGGATATAAAAGACTAAAGATATAAACTACTTTGTTCAATTAAGGAGTAACTCTCTCTTTTCGACATAAATTATCAGAAACAAATCTAAGCAATTGAGAAAAATAGGCTATTTATTTTACAATATTTATGTAAATATATATATAAATCTAGGTTATATATTTTATTATCCTTAAATTGATTAAAGATTCATTTAACTTTCAATACATGGCAGCTAGGGAATCAAAATCAAAGGCAAATTTTTAATTAAATCCATTAACATTTGCTCAAGAAGCAAACATGCTAGAAGATTTTGTTGGAATAAATGCATTAAAAATATTTAAATAAAAACACTTGAATAACTTTGAAGTGTCTATTAGGGAATATAAACAATAAAATATAGATGAGCAAGATGACTAATAAATAAAAACACCACAACCCTTTTATGAATTTTCAAATTTAATATTATTAAAGATTTCCAATAGTGTTTACGATTTTACAGGACATTAATGAGTGCAATTAATATTGAATGCAAAAATTATGGTTATGATTAAAATAAAATAGCCTGTAATATAGCAAAATAAAAAGAAAATTCAGAAGGCTTCTTATTTTATATAGCTAGTTGAAATAAGAATGTCTGCTATGCACTCCGAAACATTGTTGAATAAATCTATTTATAAGTTTTAAATAATAGAATTTATAATATTCAAAAAAACAATACGCTTTCTCGAGATTCGAGATTTTTGATTTTGAGAATGTGGTAAAATATACTTATTTACTCAAATAGTTAATTAGTGGAAGGAAGTTTTCAAATTATTATATGATTATTATTTTTTATCTAGTTTAATCAATGTTTAATAATTTATATTAATCAAACTAAAAACATTAAGCTATATATGTTATTTGATTAAATTTTTCAATAGATATAAATATTGACTTTTAATAACAATTAACATCAAGTAATTTGAAAATTTCATTCCATATCATTCTAATAAATAAATATTTGAGTAAATTAATACATTTTACCACACTCTATCTCAAATTTAACAAAAATTCGAGAAAGAGTAACGCTCTATATGATTTTAATATAAATTCTATGATTAATTACTTATAAATCGATTTTTCGACAATATCTTTTTCTAATTATTAATAATTAACATTAAAAGATTACTTAGAAACTCTTATGAGATCTATCCCAATCAAAACACAAATAATAGTAATTATGGGATTGCAGTCTTTTAAATGGATGCAGGCAATTCAAGATTTAAAATCAAATAACATGAATAGTAGTAGGATTACAGTGAAATGACTAGTGTAATTAATTATGATACCGAATATTAATATACACAATCAGGTTATTTTAGTGCTCATCTCTATACAGAGCAACAAAGATTGAACCTCAGCTTTCTCTTAAGAAAAACCCCAGAAGTGAGAATTCTGCTGGTCAATATGCAACTCAAGATCGCGATGAGTTAATCAAAGCTGCCAAAACAAAGCAAACCTATCGTGCTCGTGATGCCAAGTTTGACAAGAAGAAAGAGATAGCTCTTAAGAAGGTGGAGAACAAGGAGTACGATAATCTAGAAAGGGCAATGAAGAGCGACATGGGTATAGCGACAAAGATACTGGAGCTGAAAGCTGGACTTGACAATGAGAAGATGCTGCCATTTACCAAGGATTACTTAAGAGGAATCGACGAGGAATAATACAAAGAAGCAGGATTAGCTCTCACCTGGGCCTGCTTGGAGGCAAAGTCTGCGCGCAAGTGGTTGTATGAGTAGGAGTTCTAGAAGACTGTGGAGAGAGACCTAACCAAGCAGGGCGTCAAGTATACCTAAAACGATGTTAAGAGGAAGGTGGGAGAGCTCATGAAGAAGAGATAAGAAATTGTGCTAAAGAGATTCAATAAGGACTTGGCCATGCTCAAGCAGAGCTCCCCCCACATCCCCACTCAGTTCCTGCAGAAATTCAAGGCCGCCATCACCTAGGACACCGTGGATTCGTTGATGAAGGAAGCATTAAAATTCAGTCCAAAGGATGGAGAATGCGAGATTCAAGGGATGTCCGCCAAAATGAAAGCCAAGTTCTTCATCGAAAATAAGTACAATACTTTCGAGGCCAAGGAGATCTACCAGATGGCTCTGGGAGCCCGCACTGACAGAGACGATGACTCTTTGATCAACCCCGAGGAAGCAGCAGACAGTGATGACGAAGACCAACAGATATGCACCAAGACTCAGAAAGACCAAGTCATCAAGCAAGATAATCAGGCAAATCCATATCTGGAAGGATAAGACTCAAATTTGACAGAAACTGAAGAGGAATCAGAAGCTACTTCCGAAGACTTTATCGGCTTTGACAACGAAGATGATCGCAAAGCCGTGGTAGGCACGAAATCCTTTTTTTGGAGGACTCAGGGATTGACTGCTCTTCCTATATTCAACATTGCAAGGAGGCTGGATACTGTGAAGACGAAGATATCGACTACGCGTCTGTGTTCATTGAAGCGAAGGACCAGTTTATGAAAGGGCGATTCAAGAAGGTGGTGGAGAGTTTTAAGTGCACTTAATTGTACAAGAATGTGAAGCAACTCCCGCTTAATAAGCTCTTCAGGCAGCCCCTCTGGCACTGTGGCAAGATGAGCCAACGATCGTACACTTGCATGATCCATGCTATCAACCTGTATGTGGAGAGTCCACTCTTTGATTCAGTAGAGAAGTTTGTGAGTCTATACTAATCGCACTGCCACATGACCAAGACCAGGAGGCCCGAGTTCCTCTGGGAGCACTGCGTGGGTTTCAAGAATTTGAGAAGGCTACTCTATGACTACGATACATCCAGCTGGTACAGCCCTGAGATCACTCATGTATTATCTGGAATTGATATCGCCACCACTGGAGCGGAAGGAATTTCATCACTGAACGACTTCATCAGTTTTCAACTTAGAGGCAAGAAAAGAGCGCTCTTCCAGCTCAAGACCAGGAACACCTTCGACATCGACACCAATAAGTTCTACTAGAGTCAACTGCACTGTGGGGCTTTCGTACTTATTGACACCTAATGGTATATCATGGACTCTGCTGAGAAAGGACCCATTAACCTTAAAAGAGACAAGAAGCTGGTTACAGCATGGTTTAAGGCATTGAGCAACTGCAAATAGTTGAGCTGGTCATTGACAATCCTCCTCGTGACAAGATGTAAGATTTCAAGAGAGAGTGGGAACTTACGTTGAGTGGCCTCTACTTGAAAACTGGCTCAGGAAAGCAGCGACCTAAGAAGAGCAATCGCAACAAGGTGAGAAATGCATATCGCAAGAAACTAAGTCAAGAAAAAGAGACGAATATTTAGCGAAGTGGTAAAAGCATTGAGATTTCAAATAAAAAATAGAAAATATATAGAAGGAAACCTATTTTGAAAATTTTTTAATGCACTCATAGGATATAAAAGACTAAAGATATAAACTACTTTGTTCAATTAAGGAGTAACTCTCTCTTTTCGACATAAATTATCAGAAACAAATCTAAGCAATTGAGAAAAATAGGCTATTAAAATTTTTTGAGTTATTTATTTTACAATATTTATGTAAATATATATATATAAATCTAGGTTATATATTTTATTATCCTTAAATTGATTAAAGATTCATTTAACTTTCAATACATGGCAGCTAGGGAATCAAAATCAAAGGCAAATTTTTAATTAAATCCATTAACATTTGCTCAAGAAGCAAACATGCTAGAAGATTTTGTTGGAATAAATGCATTAAAAATATTTAAATAAAAACACTTGAATAACTTTGAAGTGTCTATTAGGGAATATAAACAATAAAATATAGATGAGCAAGATGACTAATAAATAAAAACACCACAACCCTTTTATGAATTTTCAAATTTAATATTATTAAAGATTTCCAATAGTGTTTACGATTTTACAGGACATTAATGAGTGCAATTAATATTGAATGCAAAAATTATGGTTATGATTAAAATAAAATAGCCTGTAATATAGCAAAATAAAAAGAAAATTCAGAAGGCTTCTTATTTTATATAGCTAGTTGAAATAAGAATGTCTGCTATGCACTCCGAAACATTGTTGAATAAATCTATTTATAAGTTTTAAATAATAGAATTTATAATATTCAAAAAAACAATACGCTTTCTCGAGATTCGAGATTTTTGATTTTGAGAATGTGGTAAAATATACTTATTTACTCAAATAGTTAATTAGTGGAAGGAAGTTTTCAAATTATTATATGATTATTATTTTTTATCTAGTTTAATCAATGTTTAATAATTTATATTAATCAAACTAAAAACATTAAGCTATATATGTTATTTGATTAAATTTTTCAATAGATATAAATATTGACTTTTAATAACAATTAACATCAAGTAATTTGAAAATTTCATTCCATATCATTCTAATAAATAAATATTTGAGTAAATTAATACATTTTACCACACTCTATCTCAAATTTAACAAAAATTCGAGAAAGAGTAACGCTCTATATGATTTTAATATAAATTCTATGATTAATTACTTATAAATCGATTTTTCGACAATATCTTTTTCTAATTATTAATAATTAACATTAAAAGATTACTTAGAAACTCTTATGAGATCTATCCCAATCAAAACACAAATAATAGTAATTATGGGATTGCAGTCTTTTAAATGGATGCAGGCAATTCAAGATTTAAAATCAAATAACATGAATAGTAGTAGGATTACAGTGAAATGACTAGTGTAATTAATTATGATACCGAATATTAATATACACAATCAGGTTATTTTAGTGCTCATCTCTATACAGAGCAACAAAGATTGAACCTCAGCTTTCTCTTAAGAAAAACCCCAGAAGTGAGAATGCTGCTGGTCAATATGCAACTCAAGATCACGATGAGTTAATCAAAGCTGCCAAAACAAAGCAAACCTATCGTGCTCGTGATGCCAAGTTTGACAAGAAGAAAGAGATAGCTCTTAAGAAGGTGGAGAACAAGGAGTACGATAAGCTAGAAAGGGCAATGAAGAGCGACCTGGGTATAGCGACATAGATACTGGAGCTGAAAGCTGGACTTGACAATGAGAAGGTGCTGCCATTTACCAAGGATTACTTAAGAGGAATCGACGAGGAATAATACAAAGAAGCAGGATTAGCTCTCACCTGGGCCTGCTTGGAGGCAAAGTCTGCGCGCAAGTGGTTGAATGAGTAGGAGTTTTAGAAGAATGTGGAGAGAGACCTAACCTAGCAGGGCGTCAAGTATACCTAAAACGATGTTAAGAGGAAGGTGGGAGAGCTCATGAAGAAGAGATAAGAAATTGTGCTAAAGAGATTCAATAAGGACTTGGCCATGCTCAAGCAGAGCTCCCCCCACATCCCCACTCAGTTCCTGCAGAAATTCAAGGCCGCCATCACCTAGGACACCGTGGATTCGTTGATGAAGGAAGCATTAAAATTCAGTCCAAAGGATGGAGAATGCGAGATTCAAGGGATGTCCGCCAAAATGAAAGCCAAGTTCTTCATCGAAAATAAGTACAATACTTTCGAGGCCAAGGAGATCTACCAGATGGCTCTGGGAGCCCGCACTGACAGAGACGATGACTCTTTGATCAACCCCGAGGAAGCAGCAGACAGTGATGACGAAGACCAACAGATATGCACCAAGACTCAGAAAGACCAAGTCATCAAGCAATATAATCAGGCAAATCCATATCTGGAAGGATAAGACTCAAATTTGACAGAAACTGAAGAGGAATCAGAAGCTACTTCCGAAGACTTTATCGGCTTTGACAACGAAGATGATCGCAAAGCCGTGGTAGGCACGAAATCCTTTTTTTGGAGGACTCAGGGATTGACTGCTCTTCCTATATTCAACATTGCAAGGAGGCTGGATACTGTGAAGACGAAGATATCGACTACGCGTCTGTGTTCATTGAAGCGAAGGACCAGTTTATGAAAGGGCGATTCAAGAAGGTGGTGGAGAGTTTTAAGTGCACTTAATTGTACAAGAATGTGAAGCAACTCCCGCTTAATAAGCTCTTCAGGCAGCCCCTCTGGCACTGTGGCAAGATGAGCCAACGATCGTACACTTGCATGATCCATGCTATCAACCTGTATGTGGAGAGTCCACTCTTTGATTCAGTAGAGAAGTTTGTGAGTCTATACTAATCGCACTGCCACATGACCAAGACCAGGAGGCCCGAGTTCCTCTGGGAGCACTGCGTGGGTTTCAAGAATTTGAGAAGGCTACTCTATGACTACGATACATCCAGCTGGTACAGCCCTGAGATCACTCATGTATTATCTGGAATTGATATCGCCACCACTGGAGCGGAAGGAATTTCATCACTGAACGACTTCATCAGTTTTCAACTTAGAGGCAAGAAAAGAGCGCTCTTCCAGCTCAAGACCAGGAACACCTTCGACATCGACACCAATAAGTTCTACTAGAGTCAACTGCACTGTGGGGCTTTCGTACTTATTGACACCTAATGGTATATCATGGACTCTGCTGAGAAAGGACCCATTAACCTTAAAAGAGACAAGAAGCTGGTTACAGCATGGTTTAAGGCATTGAGCAACTGCAAATAGTTGAGCTGGTCATTGACAATCCTCCTCGTGACAAGATGTAAGATTTCAAGAGAGAGTGGGAACTTACGTTGAGTGGCCTCTACTTGAAAACTGGCTCAGGAAAGCAGCGACCTAAGAAGAGCAATCGCAACAAGGTGAGAAATGCATATCGCAAGAAACTAAGTCAAGAAAAAGAGACGAATATTTAGCGAAGTGGTAAAAGCATTGAGATTTCAAATAAAAAATAGAAAATATATAGAAGGAAACCTATTTTGAAAATTTTTTAATGCACTCATAGGATATAAAAGACTAAAGATATAAACTACTTTGTTCAATTAAGGAGTAACTCTCTCTTTTCGACATAAATTATCAGAAACAAATCTAAGCAATTGAGAAAAATAGGCTATTAAAATTTTTTGAGTTATTTATTTTACAATATTTATGTAAATATATATATATAAATCTAGGTTATATATTTTATTATCCTTAAATTGATTAAAGATTCATTTAACTTTCAATACATGGCAGCTAGGGAATCAAAATCAAAGGCAAATTTTTAATTAAATCCATTAACATTTGCTCAAGAAGCAAACATGCTAGAAGATTTTGTTGGAATAAATGCATTAAAAATATTTAAATAAAAACACTTGAATAACTTTGAAGTGTCTATTAGGGAATATAAACAATAAAATATAGATGAGCAAGATGACTAATAAATAAAAACACCACAACCCTTTTATGAATTTTCAAATTTAATATTATTAAAGATTTCCAATAGTGTTTACGATTTTACAGGACATTAATGAGTGCAATTAATATTGAATGCAAAAATTATGGTTATGATTAAAATAAAATAGCCTGTAATATAGCAAAATAAAAAGAAAATTCAGAAGGCTTCTTATTTTATATAGCTAGTTGAAATAAGAATGTCTGCTATGCACTCCGAAACATTGTTGAATAAATCTATTTATAAGTTTTAAATAATAGAATTTATAATATTCAAAAAAACAATACGCTTTCTCGAGATTCGAGATTTTTGATTTTGAGAATGTGGTAAAATATACTTATTTACTCAAATAGTTAATTAGTGGAAGGAAGTTTTCAAATTATTATATGATTATTATTTTTTATCTAGTTTAATCAATGTTTAATAATTTATATTAATCAAACTAAAAACATTAAGCTATATATGTTATTTGATTAAATTTTTCAATAGATATAAATATTGACTTTTAATAACAATTAACATCAAGTAATTTGAAAATTTCATTCCATATCATTCTAATAAATAAATATTTGAGTAAATTAATACATTTTACCACACTCTATCTCAAATTTAACAAAAATTCGAGAAAGAGTAACGCTCTATATGATTTTAATATAAATTCTATGATTAATTACTTATAAATCGATTTTTCGACAATATCTTTTTCTAATTATTAATAATTAACATTAAAAGATTACTTAGAAACTCTTATGAGATCTATCCCAATCAAAACACAAATAATAGTAATTATGGGATTGCAGTCTTTTAAATGGATGCAGGCAATTCAAGATTTAAAATCAAATAACATGAATAGTAGTAGGATTACAGTGAAATGACTAGTGTAATTAATTATGATACCGAATATTAATATACACAATCAGGTTATTTTAGTGCTCATCTCTATACAGAGCAACAAAGATTGAACCTCAGCTTTCTCTTAAGAAAAACCCCAGAAGTGAGAATTCTGCTGGTCAATATGCAACTCAAGATCGCGATGAGTTAATCAAAGCTGCCAAAACAAAGCAAACCTATCGTGCTCGTGATGCCAAGTTTGACAAGAAGAAAGAGATAGCTCTTAAGAAGGTGGAGAACAAGGAGTACGATAAGCTAGAAAGGGCAATGAAGAGCGACCTGGGTATAGCGACATAGATACTGGAGCTGAAAGCTGGACTTGACAATGAGAAGGTGCTGCCATTTACCAGGATTACTTAAGAGGAATCGACGAGGAATAATACAAGAAGCAGGATTAGCTCTCACCTGGGCCTGCTTGGAGGCAAAGTCTGCGCGCAAGTGGTTGAATGAGTAGGAGTTTTAGAAGAATGTGGAGAGAGACCTAACCTAGCAGGGCGTCAAGTATACCTAAAACGATGTTAAGAGGAAGGTGGGAGAGCTCATGAAGAAGAGATAAGAAATTGTGCTAAAGAGATTCAATAAGGACCTGGCCATGCTCAAGCAGAGCTCCCCCCACATCCCCACTCAGTTCCTGCAGAGATTAAAGGCCGCCATCACCTAGGACATCGTGGATTTGTTGATGAAGGAAGCATTAAAATTCAGATCAAAGGATGGAGAATGCGAGATTCAAGGGATGTCCGCCAAAATGAAAGCCAAGTTCTTCATCGAAAATAAGTACAATACTTTCGAGGCCAAGGAGATCTACCAGATGGCTCTAGGAGCCCGCACTGACAGAGACGATGACTCTTTGATCAACCCCGAGGAAGCAGCAGACAGTGATGACGAAGACCAACAGATATGCACCAAGACTCAGAAAGACCAAGTCATCAAGCAAGATAATCAGGCAAATCCATATCTGGAAGGATAAGACTCAAATTTGACAGAAACTGAAGAGGAATCAGAAGCTACTTCCGAAGAATTTATCGGCTTTGACAACGAAGATGATCGCAAAGCCGTGGTAGGCACGAAATCCTTTTTTGGAGGACTCAGGGATTGACTGCTCTTCCTATATTCAACATTGCAAGGAGGCTGGATACTGTGAAGACGAAGATATCGACTACGCGTCTGTGTTCATTGAAGCGAAGGACCAGTTTATGAAAGGGCGATTCAAGAAGGTGGTGGAGAGTTTTAAGTGCACTTAATTGTACAAGAATGTGAAGCAACTCCCGCTTAATAAGCTCTTCAGGCAGCCCCTCTGGCACTGTGGCAAGATGAGCCAACGATCGTACACTTGCATGATCCATGCTATCAACCTGTATGTGGAGAGTCCACTCTTTGATTCAGTAGAGAAGTTTGTGAGTCTATACTAATCGCACTGCCACATGACCAAGACCAGGAGGCCCGAGTTCCTCTGGGAGCACTGCGTGGGTTTCAAGAATTTGAGAAGGCTACTCTATGACTACGATACATCCACTGGTACAGCCCTGAGATCACTCATGTATTATCTGGAATTGATATCGCCACCACTGGAGCGGAAGGAATTTCATCACTGAACGACTTCATCAGTTTTCAACTTAGAGGCAAGAAAAGAGCGCTCTTCCAGCTCAAGACCAGGAACACCTTCGACATCGACACCAATAAGTTCAACTAAAGTCAACTGCACTGTGGGGCTTTCGTACTTATTGACACCTAATGGTATATCATGGACTCTGCTGAGAAAGGACCCATTAACCTTAAAAGAGACAAGTAGCTGGTTACAGCAAGGCTTTAAGGCATTGAGCAACTGCAAATAGTTGAGCTAGTCATTGACAATCCTCCTCGTGACAAGATGTAAGATTTCAAAAGAGAGTGGGAACTTACGTTGAGTGGCCTCTACTTGAAAACTGGCTCAGGAAAGCAGCGACCTAAGAAGAGCAATCGCAACAAGGTGAGAAAAGCATATCGCAAGAAACTAAGTCAAGAAAAAGAGACGAATATTTAGCGAAGTGGTAAAAGCATTGAGATTTCAAATAAAAAATAGAAAATATAGAGAAGGAAACCTATTTTGAAAATTTTTTAATGCACTCATAGGATATAAAAGACTAAAGATATAAACTACTTTGTTCAATTAAGGAGTAACTCTCTCTTTTCGACATAAATTATCAGAAACAAATCTAAGCAATTGAGAAAAATAGGCTATTAAAATTTTTTGAGTTATTTATTTTACAATATTTATGTAAACTAGTATATATTTTATTATCCTTAAATTGATTAAAGATTCATTTAACTTTCAATACATGGCAGCTAGGGAATCAAAATCAAAGGCAAATTTTTAATTAAATCCATTAACATTTGCTCAAGAAGCAAACATGCTAGAAGATTTTGTTGGAATAAATGCATTAAAAATATTTAAATAAAAACACTTGAATAACTTTGAAGTGTCTATTAGGGAATATAAACAATAAAATATAGATGAGCAAGATGACTAATAAATAAAAACACCACAACCCTTTTATGAATTTTCAAATTTAATATTATTAAAGATTTCCAATAGTGTTTACGATTTTACAGGACATTAATGAGTGCAATTAATATTGAATGCAAAAATTATGGTTATGATTAAAATAAAATAGCCTGTAATATAGCAAAATAAAAAGAAAATTCAGAAGGCTTCTTATTTTATATAGCTAGTTGAAATAAGAATGTCTGCTATGCACTCCGAAACATTGTTGAATAAATCTATTTATAAGTTTTAAATAATAGAATTTATAATATTCAAAAAAACAATACGCTTTCTCGAGATTCGAGATTTTTGATTTTGAGAATGTGGTAAAATATACTTATTTACTCAAATAGTTAATTAGTGGAAGGAAGTTTTCAAATTATTATATGATTATTATTTTTTATCTAGTTTAATCAATGTTTAATAATTTATATTAATCAAACTAAAAACATTAAGCTATATATGTTATTTGATTAAATTTTTCAATAGATATAAATATTGACTTTTAATAACAATTAACATCAAGTAATTTGAAAATTTCATTCCATATCATTCTAATAAATAAATATTTGAGTAAATTAATACATTTTACCACACTCTATCTCAAATTTAACAAAAATTCGAGAAAGAGTAACGCTCTATATGATTTTAATATAAATTCTATGATTAATTACTTATAAATCGATTTTTCGACAATATCTTTTTCTAATTATTAATAATTAACATTAAAAGATTACTTAGAAACTCTTATGAGATCTATCCCAATCAAAACACAAATAATAGTAATTATGGGATTGCAGTCTTTTAAATGGATGCAGGCAATTCAAGATTTAAAATCAAATAACATGAATAGTAGTAGGATTACAGTGAAATGACTAGTGTAATTAATTATGATACCGAATATTAATATACACAATCAGGTTATTTTAGTGCTCATCTCTATACAGAGCAACAAAGATTGAACCTCAGCTTTCTCTTAAGAAAAACCCCAGAAGTGAGAATTCTGCTGGTCAATATGCAACTCAAGATCGCGATGAGTTAATCAAAGCTGCCAAAACAAAGCAAACCTATCGTGCTCGTGATGCCAAGTTTGACAAGAAGAAAGAGATAGCTCTTAAGAAGGTGGAGAACAAGGAGTACGATAAGCTAGAAAGGGCAATGAAGAGCGACATGGGTATAGCGACCAAGATACTGTAGCTGAAAGCTGGACTTGACAATGAGAAGATGCTGCTATTTACCAAGGATTACTTCAGAGGAATCGACGAGGAATACTACAAAGAAGCAGGATTAGCTCTCACCTGGGCCTGCTTGGAGGCAAAGTCTTCGCGCAAGTGGTTGTATGAGTAGGAGTTCTAGAAGACTGTGGAGAGAGACCTAACCAAGCAGGGCGTCAAGTATACCTAAAACGATGTTAAGAGGAAGGTGGGAGAGCTCATGAAGAAGAGATAAGAAATTGTGCTAAAGAGATTCAATAAGGACCTGGCCATGCTCAAGCAGAGCTCCCCCCACATCCCCACTCAGTTCCTGCAGAGATTAAAGGCCGCCATCACCTAGGACATCGTGGATTTGTTGATGAAGGAAGCATTAAAATTCAGATCAAAGGATGGAGAATGCGAGATTCAAGGGATGTCCGCCAAAATGAAAGCCAAGTTCTTCATCGAAAATAAGTACAATACTTTCGAGGCCAAGGAGATCTACCAGATGGCTCTAGGAGCCCGCACTGACAGAGACGATGACTCTTTGATCAACCCCGAGGAAGCAGCAGACAGTGATGACGAAGACCAACAGATATGCACCAAGACTCAGAAAGACCAAGTCATCAAGCAAGATAATCAGGCAAATCCATATCTGGAAGGATAAGACTCAAATTTGACAGAAACTGAAGAGGAATCAGAAGCTACTTCCGAAGACTTTATCGGCTTTGACAACGAAGATGATCGCAAAGCCGTGGTAGGCACGAAATCCTTTTTGGAGGACTCAGGGATTGACTGCTCTTCCTATATTCAACATTGCAAGGAGGCTGGATACTGTGAAGACGAAGATATCGACTACGCGTCTGTGTTCATTGAAGCGAAGGACCAGTTTATGAAAGGGCGATTCAAGAAGGTGGTGGAGAGTTTTAAGTGCACTTAATTGTACAAGAATGTGAAGCAACTCCCGCTTAATAAGCTCTTCAGGCAGCCCCTCTGGCACTGTGGCAAGATGAGCCAACGATCGTACACTTGCATGATCCATGCTATCAACCTGTATGTGGAGAGTCCACTCTTTGATTCAGTAGAGAAGTTTGTGAGTCTATACTAATCGCACTGCCACATGACCAAGACCAGGAGGCCCGAGTTCCTCTGGGAGCACTGCGTGGGTTTCAAGAATTTGAGAAGGCTACTCTATGACTACGATACATCCAGCTGGTACAGCCCTGAGATCACTCATGTATTATCTGGAATTGATATCGCCACCACTGGAGCGGAAGGAATTTCATCACTGAACGACTTCATCAGTTTTCAACTTAGAGGCAAGAAAAGAGCGCTCTTCCAGCTCAAGACCAGGAACACCTTCGACATCGACACCAATAAGTTCTACTAGAGTCAACTGCACTGTGGGGCTT
>ARYC01020198.1:0-15096 GCA_000711775.1 Oxytricha trifallax
ACTCATGTATTATCTGGAACTGATCTCGCCACCACTGGAGCGGAAGGAATTTCATCACTGAACGACTTCATCAGTTTTCAATTAAGAGGCAAGAAGAGAGCGCTCTTCCAGCTCAAGACCAGGAACACCTTCGACATCGACACCAATAAGTTCTACTAGAGTCAGCTGCACTGTGGGGCTTTCGTACTTATTGACACCTAATGGTATATCATGGACTCTGCTGAGAAAGGACCCATTAACCTTAAAAGAGACAAGAAGCTGGTTACAGCATGGCTTCAAGGCATTGAGCAACTGCAAATAGTTGAGCTGGTCATTGACAATCCTCCTCGTGACAAGATGTAAGATTTCAAGAGAGAGTGGGAACTTACGTTGAGTGGCCTCTACTTGAAAACTGGCTCAGGAAAGCAGCGACCTAAGAAGAGCAATCGCAACAAGGTGAGAAATGCATATCGCAAGAAACTAAGTCAAGAAAAAGAGACGAATATTTAGCGAAGTGGTAAAAGCATTGAGATTTCAAATAAAAAATAGAAAATATATAGAAGGAAACCTATTTTGAAAATTTTTTAATGCACTCATAGGATATAAAAGACTAAAGATATAAACTACTTTGTTCAATTAAGGAGTAACTCTCTCTTTTCGACATAAATTATCAGAAACAAATCTAAGCAATTGAGAAAAATAGGCTATTAAAATTTTTTGAGTTATTTATTTTACAATATTTATGTAAATATATATATATAAATCTAGGTTATATATTTTATTATCCTTAAATTGATTAAAGATTCATTTAACTTTCAATACATGGCAGCTAGGGAATCAAAATCAAAGGCAAATTTTTAATTAAATCCATTAACATTTGCTCAAGAAGCAAACATGCTAGAAGATTTTGTTGGAATAAATGCATTAAAAATATTTAAATAAAAACACTTGAATAACTTTGAAGTGTCTATTAGGGAATATAAACAATAAAATATAGATGAGCAAGATGACTAATAAATAAAAACACCACAACCCTTTTATGAATTTTCAAATTTAATATTATTAAAGATTTCCAATAGTGTTTACGATTTTACAGGACATTAATGAGTGCAATTAATATTGAATGCAAAAATTATGGTTATGATTAAAATAAAATAGCCTGTAATATAGCAAAATAAAAAGAAAATTCAGAAGGCTTCTTATTTTATATAGCTAGTTGAAATAAGAATGTCTGCTATGCACTCCGAAACATTGTTGAATAAATCTATTTATAAGTTTTAAATAATAGAATTTATAATATTCAAAAAAACAATACGCTTTCTCGAGATTCGAGATTTTTGATTTTGAGAATGTGGTAAAATATACTTATTTACTCAAATAGTTAATTAGTGGAAGGAAGTTTTCAAATTATTATATGATTATTATTTTTTATCTAGTTTAATCAATGTTTAATAATTTATATTAATCAAACTAAAAACATTAAGCTATATATGTTATTTGATTAAATTTTTCAATAGATATAAATATTGACTTTTAATAACAATTAACATCAAGTAATTTGAAAATTTCATTCCATATCATTCTAATAAATAAATATTTGAGTAAATTAATACATTTTACCACACTCTATCTCAAATTTAACAAAAATTCGAGAAAGAGTAACGCTCTATATGATTTTAATATAAATTCTATGATTAATTACTTATAAATCGATTTTTCGACAATATCTTTTTCTAATTATTAATAATTAACATTAAAAGATTACTTAGAAACTCTTATGAGATCTATCCCAATCAAAACACAAATAATAGTAATTATGGGATTGCAGTCTTTTAAATGGATGCAGGCAATTCAAGATTTAAAATCAAATAACATGAATAGTAGTAGGATTACAGTGAAATGACTAGTGTAATTAATTATGATACCGAATATTAATATACACAATCAGGTTATTTTAGTGCTCATCTCTATACAGAGCAACAAAGATTGAACCTCAGCTTTCTCTTAAGAAAAACCCCAGAAGTGAGAATTCTGCTGGTCAATATGCAACTCAAGATCGCGATGAGTTAATCAAAGCTGCCAAAACAAAGCAAACCTATCGTGCTCGTGATGCCAAGTTTGACAAGAAGAAAGAGATAGCTCTTAAGAAGGTGGAGAACAAGGAGTACGATAAGCTAGAAAGGGCAATGAAGAGCGACCTGGGTATAGCGACATAGATACTGGAGCTGAAAGCTGGACTTGACAATGAGAAGGTGCTGCCATTTACCAAGGATTACTTAAGAGGAATCGACGAGGAATAATACAAAAGAAGCAGGATTAGCTCTCACCTGGGCCTGCTTGGAGGCAAAGTCTGCGCGCAAGTGGTTGAATGAGTAGGAGTTTTAGAAGAATGTGGAGAGAGACCTAACCTAGCAGGGCGTCAAGTATACCTAAAACGATGTTAAGAGGAAGGTGGGAGAGCTCATGAAGAAGAGATAAGAAATTGTGCTAAAGAGATTCAATAAGGACCTGGCCATGCTCAAGCAGAGCTCCCCCCACATCCCCACTCAGTTCCTGCAGAGATTAAAGGCCGCCATCACCTAGGACATCGTGGATTTGTTGATGAAGGAAGCATTAAAATTCAGATCAAAGGATGGAGAATGCGAGATTCAAGGGATGTCCGCCAAAATGAAAGCCAAGTTCTTCATCGAAAATAAGTACAATACTTTCGAGGCCAAGGAGATCTACCAGATGGCTCTGGGAGCCCGCACTGACAGAGACGATGACTCTTTGATCAACCCCGAGGAAGCAGCAGACAGTGATGACGAAGACCAACAGATATGCACCAAGACTCAGAAAGACCAAGTCATCAAGCAATATAATCAGGCAAATCCATATCTGGAAGGATAAGACTCAAATTTGACAGAAACTGAAGAGGAATCAGAAGCTACTTCCGAAGACTTTATCGGCTTTGACAACGAAGATGATCGCAAGGCCGTGGTAGGCACGAAATCCTTTTGGAGGACTCAGGGATTGACTGCTCTTCCTATATTCAACATTGCAAGGAGGCTGGATACTGTGAAGACGAAGATATCGACTACGCGTCTGTGTTCATTGAAGCGAAGGACCAGTTTATGAAAGGGCGATTCAAGAAGGTGGTGGAGAGTTTTAAGTGCACTTAATTGTACAAGAATGTGAAGCAACTCCCGCTTAATAAGCTCTTCAGGCAGCCCCTCTGGCACTGTGGCAAGATGAGCCAACGATCGTACACTTGCATGATCCATGCTATCAACCTGTATGTGGAGAGTCCACTCTTTGATTCAGTAGAGAAGTTTGTGAGTCTATACTAATCGCACTGCCACATGACCAAGACCAGGAGGCCCGAGTTCCTCTGGGAGCACTGCGTGGGTTTCAAGAATTTGAGAAGGCTACTCTATGACTACGATACATCCAGCTGGTACAGCCCTGAGATCACTCATGTATTATCTGGAATTGATATCGCCACCACTGGAGCGGAAGGAATTTCATCACTGAACGACTTCATCAGTTTTCAACTTAGAGGCAAGAAAAGAGCGCTCTTCCAGCTCAAGACCAGGAACACCTTCGACATCGACACCAATAAGTTCTACTAGAGTCAACTGCACTGTGGGGCTTTCGTACTTATTGACACCTAATGGTATATCATGGACTCTGCTGAGAAAGGACCCATTAACCTTAAAAGAGACAAGTAGCTGGTTACAGCAAGGCTTTAAGGCATTGAGCAACTGCAAATAGTTGAGCTAGTCATTGACAATCCTCCTCGTGACAAGATGTAAGATTTCAAAAGAGAGTGGGAACTTACGTTGAGTGGCCTCTACTTGAAAACTGGCTCAGGAAAGCAGCGACCTAAGAAGAGCAATCGCAACAAGGTGAGAAATGCATATCGCAAGAAACTAAGTCAAGAAAAAGAGACGAATATTTAGCGAAGTGGTAAAAGCATTGAGATTTCAAATAAAAAATAGAAAATATATAGAAGGAAACCTATTTTGAAAATTTTTTAATGCACTCATAGGATATAAAAGACTAAAGATATAAACTACTTTGTTCAATTAAGGAGTAACTCTCTCTTTTCGACATAAATTATCAGAAACAAATCTAAGCAATTGAGAAAAATAGGCTATTAAAATTTTTTGAGTTATTTATTTTACAATATTTATGTAAATCTAGGTTATATATTTTATTATCCTTAAATTGATTAAAGATTCATTTAACTTTCAATACATGGCAGCTAGGGAATCAAAATCAAAGGCAAATTTTTAATTAAATCCATTAACATTTGCTCAAGAAGCAAACATGCTAGAAGATTTTGTTGGAATAAATGCATTAAAAATATTTAAATAAAAACACTTGAATAACTTTGAAGTGTCTATTAGGGAATATAAACAATAAAATATAGATGAGCAAGATGACTAATAAATAAAAACACCACAACCCTTTTATGAATTTTCAAATTTAATATTATTAAAGATTTCCAATAGTGTTTACGATTTTACAGGACATTAATGAGTGCAATTAATATTGAATGCAAAAATTATGGTTATGATTAAAATAAAATAGCCTGTAATATAGCAAAATAAAAAGAAAATTCAGAAGGCTTCTTATTTTATATAGCTAGTTGAAATAAGAATGTCTGCTATGCACTCCGAAACATTGTTGAATAAATCTATTTATAAGTTTTAAATAATAGAATTTATAATATTCAAAAAAACAATACGCTTTCTCGAGATTCGAGATTTTTGATTTTGAGAATGTGGTAAAATATACTTATTTACTCAAATAGTTAATTAGTGGAAGGAAGTTTTCAAATTATTATATGATTATTATTTTTTATCTAGTTTAATCAATGTTTAATAATTTATATTAATCAAACTAAAAACATTAAGCTATATATGTTATTTGATTAAATTTTTCAATAGATATAAATATTGACTTTTAATAACAATTAACATCAAGTAATTTGAAAATTTCATTCCATATCATTCTAATAAATAAATATTTGAGTAAATTAATACATTTTACCACACTCTATCTCAAATTTAACAAAAATTCGAGAAAGAGTAACGCTCTATATGATTTTAATATAAATTCTATGATTAATTACTTATAAATCGATTTTTCGACAATATCTTTTTCTAATTATTAATAATTAACATTAAAAGATTACTTAGAAACTCTTATGAGATCTATCCCAATCAAAACACAAATAATAGTAATTATGGGATTGCAGTCTTTTAAATGGATGCAGGCAATTCAAGATTTAAAATCAAATAACATGAATAGTAGTAGGATTACAGTGAAATGACTAGTGTAATTAATTATGATACCGAATATTAATATACACAATCAGGTTATTTTAGTGCTCATCTCTATACAGAGCAACAAAGATTGAACCTCAGCTTTCTCTTAAGAAAAACCCCAGAAGTGAGAATGCTGCTGGTCAATATGCAACTCAAGATCACGATGAGTTAATCAAAGCTGCCAAAACAAAGCAAACCTATCGTGCTCGTGATGCCAAGTTTGACAAGAAGAAAGAGATAGCTCTTAAGAAGGTGGAGAACAAGAACCCATAAGCAGAAAGAGGCATATAAGAGCACCTGGATACACATAGATAACGGAGCTGAAAGCTAGACTTGACAATCAGAAGATGCTGCCATTTACCAAGGATTACTTCAGAGGAATAGACGAGGAACACCACAAAGAAGCAGGAATAGCTCTCACCTGGGCCTGCTAGGAGACAAAGTCTGCGTGCAAATGGTTGTTTGAGTAGGAGTTCCAGAAGAATGTGGAGAGAGACCTAACCAAGCAGGGCGTCAAGTATACCTAAAACGATGTAAAGAGGAAGGCGAGAGAGCTCATGAAGAAGAGAAAAGAAAACGTCCTAAAGAGATTCACGAAGGACCTGCCATGCTCATGCAGAGCTCCCCCCACATCCCACTCAGTTCCTGCAGAGATTCAAGGCCACCATCACCTAGGACACCGTGGATAAGTTGATGAAGGAAGCATAAAAATTCAGACCAAAGGATGGAGAATGCAACTCAAGGAGTCCCACAAAATGAAAGCAAGTTCTTCATCGAAAATAAGTACAATACTTTCGAGGCCAAGGAGATCTACCAGATGGCTCTGGGAGCCCGCACTGACAGAGACGATGACTCTTTGATCAACCCCGAGGAAGCAGCAGACAGTGATGACGAAGACCAACAGATATGCACCAAGACTCAGAAAGACCAAGTCATCAAGCAAGATAATCAGGCAAATCCATATCTGGAAGGATAAGACTCAAATTTGACAGAAACTGAAGAGGAATCAGAAGCTACTTCCGAAGACTTTATCGGCTTGACAACGAAGATGATCGCAAAGCCGTGGTAGGCACGAAATCCTTTGGAGGACTCAGGGATTGACTACTCTTCCTATATTCAACATTGCAAGGAGGCTGGATACTGTGAAGACGAAGATATCGACTACGCGTCTGTGTTCATTGAAGCGAAGGACCAGTTTATCAAAGGGCGATTCAAGAAGGTAGTGGAGAGTTTCAAGTGCACTTAATTGTACAAGAATGTGAAGCAACTCCCGCTCAATAAGCTCTTCAGGCAGCCCCTCTGGCACTGTGGCAAGATAAGCCAACGATCGTACACCTGCATGATCCATGCTATCAACCTGTATGTGGAGAGTCCACTCTTTGATTCAGTAGAGAAGTTTGTGAGTCTATACTAATCGCACTGCCACATGACCAAGACCAGGAGGCCCGAGTTCCTCTGGGAGCACGGCGTGAGTTTCAAGAATTTGAGAAGGCTACTCTATGACTACGATACATCCAGCTGGTACAGCCCTGAGATCACTCATGTATTATCTGGAACTGATATCGCCACCACTGGAGCGGAAGGAATTTCATCACTGAACGACTTCATCAGTTTTCAACTAAGAGGCAAGAAAAGAGCGCTCTTCCAGCTCAAGACCAGGAACACCTTCGACATCGACACCAATAAGTTCTACTAGAGTCAACTGCACTGTGGGGCTTTCGTACTTATTGACACCTAATGGTATATCATGGACTCTGCTGAGAAAGGACCCATTAACCTTAAAAGAGACAAGAAGCTGGTTACAGCAAGGCTTCAAGGCATTGAGCAACTGCAAATAGTTGAGCTAGTCATTGACAATCCTCCTCGTGACAAGATGTAAGATTTCAAAAGAGAGTGGGAACTTACGTTGAGTGGCCTCTACTTGAAAACTGGCTCAGGAAAGCAGCGACCTAAGAAGAGCAATCGCAACAAGGTGGAAAAGCATATCGCAAGAAACTAAGTCAAGAAAAAGAGACGAATATTTAGCGAAGTGGTAAAAGCATTGAGATTTCAAATAAAAAATAGAAAATATATAGAAGGAAACCTATTTTGAAAATTTTTTAATGCACTCATAGGATATAAAAGACTAAAGATATAAACTACTTTGTTCAATTAAGGAGTAACTCTCTCTTTTCCACATAAATAATCAGAAACAAATCTAAGCAATTGAGAAAATAGGCTATTAAAATTTTTTGGGTTATTTATTTTACAATATTTATGTAAATATATATATAAATCTAGGTTATATATTTTATTATCCTTAAATTGATTAAAGATTCATTTAACTTTCAATACATGGCAGCTAGGGAATCAAAATCAAAGGCAAATTTTTAATTAAATCTAGCAACATCAACTAATGAAGCAAGCATGCTAAAAGATTTTGTTGGAATAAATGCATTAAAAATATTTAAATAAAAACACTTGAATAACTTTGAAGTGTCTATTAGGGAATATAAACAATAAAATATAGATGAGCAAGGTGAATAACAAATAAAAACACCACAACCCTTTTATGAATTTTCCAATTTAATATTATTAAAGATTTCCAATAGTGTTTACGATTTTACAGGACATTAATGAGTGCAATTAATATTGAATGCAAAAATTATGGTTATAATTAAAATAAAATAGCCTGTAATATAGCAAAATAAAAAGAAAATTCAGAAGGCTTCTTATTTTATATAGCTAGTTGAAATAAGAAGTGCTTATCACTCCGAAACATTGTTGAATAAATCTATTTATAAGTTTTAAATAATAGAATTTATAATATTCAAAAAAACAATACGCTTTCTCGAGATTTTTGATTTTGAGATTGTGGTAAAATATACTTATTTACTCAAATAGTTAATTAGTGGAAGGAAGTTTTCAAATTATTATATGATTATTATTTTTTATCTAGTTTAATCAATGTTTAATAATTTATATTAATCAAACTAAAAACATTAAGCTATATATGTTATTTGATTAAATTTTTCAATAGATATAACTATTGACTTTTAATAACAATTAACATCAAGTAATTTGAAAATTTCATTCCATATTATTCTATTAATTAACTATATGAGTAAATTAGTACATTTTACCACACTCTATCTCAAATTTAACAAAATTTCGAGAAAGAGTACTGCTCTATATGATTTTAATATAAATTCTATGATTAATTACTTATAAATCGATTTTTCGACAATATCTTTTTCTAATTATTAATAATTAACATTAAAAGATTACTTAGAAACTCTTATGAGATCTATCCCAATCAAAACACAAATAATAGTAATTATGGGATTGCAGTCTTTTAAATGGATGCAGGCAATTCAAGATTTAAAATCAAATAACATGAATAGTAGTAGGATTACAGTGAAATGACTAGTGTAATTAATTATGATACCGAATATTAATATACACAATCAGGTTATTTTAGTGCTCATCTCTATACAGAGCAACAAAGATTGAACCTCAGCTTTCTCTTAAGAAAAACCCCAGAAGTGAGAATTCTGCTGGTCAATATGCAACTCAAGATCGCGATGAGTTAATCAAAGCTGCCAAAACAAAGCAAACCTATCGTGCTCGTGATGCCAAGTTTGACAAAGAACTAGGATAGCTCTAAAGGTGCGAGAACAAGAGTCGATAAGCTAGAAGCAATAATGACGACCTGGTATTCGACATAAGATACGGATTCTGAAAGCTGGACTTGACAATGAGAAGATGCTGCTATTTACCAAGGATTACTTCAGAGGAATCGACGAGGAATACTACAAAGAAGCAGGATTAGCTCTCACCTGGGCCTGCTTGGAGGCAAAGTCTTCGCGCAAGTGGTTGTATGAGTAGGAGTTCTAGAAGACTGTGGAGAGAGACCTAACCAAGCAGGGCGTCAAGTATACCTAAAACGATGTTAAGAGGAAGGTGGGAGAGCTCATGAAGAAGAGATAAGAAATTGTGCTAAAGAGATTCAATAAGGACTTGGCCATGCTCAAGCAGAGCTCCCCCCACATCCCCACTCAGTTCCTGCAGAAATTCAAGGCCGCCATCACCTAGGACACCGTGGATTCGTTGATGAAGGAAGCATTAAAATTCAGTCCAAAGGATGGAGAATGCCACAAATCAAAGACATGAATACCGGAGACGTGTGCAATTCATTACTAAAAACTTGATATGAATGCATAATTTGTTGAAGTGAAATAAATGATATTAAGTTAAGAGTAATTGTATTTTGATTAAATTCTATCGTTTACAAAAAATTGTAAATAATAGCTTTGGGGTTTTATCATTGAATATATTTGATACCGATTTAGATTCATGATCCACCACATAGAGCTCTCCTTCGTTCTATTGATCTCTCCCCTTGAAAAGAACACTGAGATTGCCACGCACACACTTCAATTATCGGAAGCCCACCAAAGTCATATCAAGCCTAATTTTAGAGCCTTGCTTGTGAATTTTGTAAGTGTCACTTGGCGCAATATTTCTGACGAAGGGAATGAAGTTTGACTTGCAGTTGAATTGAATGTCAATTTTGAAGTCGGGCAAACTCTCGAGTGAACTAAATATTGCCTGTATCATATATTAATCGAATATCTTACTTCTTTATGTAAATCGAGATAGTGCTGCTTGATCTTTTAGTTGGCCTCCAGTAAAATTTTGATAATTTCTTTATGCTTCATAGCGCTTGCAACATCCATTGCACATGGAACTAGATCAGATATTTAAGAAAATCTGATTAATAATTTGATATTTTTTTACTTACAATTACTGAAACTCTTCATTTTTGGACAAGTAAATAAATCAGTCAGTACTTTCACTGCATCAACATTCCCAAGCTTTACTGCCAAAATTAATGGAGTGTTCCCTCCAGCATCAATCTCATTTTTATCCGCAAAAAATGTCCCATCATGAGTGCATTTAACCACTCTTGATATAACAGGTAGATTATTCTCAAACACTGCTTTATGCAAAATATAGTCTTTTCTGCTCTGATCAAACACTGCACGGCCTTTGCAATATAGCTCTATTTTCAAGAAAAAGAAATGATTCATCAAGTGAGTTGGCATGATATTGAGATCTTCACGAAATAACTGTGCTCCTTCCCAAACCTCATTGAACATCTATCTTAAGTTTTAGATTCAATATAATTAAAAGCCTTACTTTTCTTGCTGCAGGTTGCGAGAATAAATCTTGTCCAAATATCTTCAAGCATATACTGAAAAGTTCTTGTTAAGAAGAAAAGCAGAGTCTTAGCGTCTTACTTTTAAATTTATTCTGATATTGTAGCAATCTATCAATCATTTGTTTTAGTGCAGCTTGAATATATAATCCTTCTAAAAGATTAATACAATTAATTTAATTGTTAATTTTTAATTAATCAAATTATTTGAATGCAATTATTACAACTCATTTGTGTATAATTTATTAATTTTCATTTTTAAAGAAATGTTTCGACTTCAAAATTCATCAAGCAAATCTTAATCGAGCAAAAAGAAATATATACTTTCAAGGTTTCTAAAAAGATTTTATTATTCATAGTATAAAATATTTATTTGACGACATTATATTAAATTGTTAAAATAATTATCAAACAATTCTCTTATAAATTTAAGTGTTTCTTAATGTCCATTCTAAGCTTCGTCTCATAGACCTAAGTAATTACCTTTTAGTTTTCAACAAGATATATCTTCTTAAACCCCCTATTCAACTGCAAAACCTCCTCAATATTATATTGAGGACCGAATTCTCTCGTTAATCTCTACAGCAATAATACTATCTCAATATCGTTCTCAACTATTTTCTCAATAATCGATTGATTTAAATTCTGTAAATTATTGTTTTAAGGTGTTTGATTAGTATTCTAATTCTGGTGAATTTACTATGACTGGGCTTACTAGGATTTATAGTCGTTTGCAGATCTGGGTGGTTTACTCGAATTACTTGAAATATTACTGTTAGCATTGTTTGCTTGAGTGCTGCTAAAAAGGTTACCATTTACAGTTGAAGTAGCAGAATTTGATAGGTATTGCTATTACAGAATTTGACTGTTACCTTGTGAATCAATATAATAGCAATAGAATCACATAGTTAAATCTATTAATTAGATGAAGTTCATATAAGAAAACGTATGATAATATTAGCTCCTTGCTTTTCTGTAACAGAGAACTGTTGCTAGTACTACAAAACGTGTCTCATTAAATTTAGCAAGTCTTGCACATCAACCCAATATTTATACTGCTTAGCTGGTGCACTATTTCTGCTACTCATTTGTTAACCTTTGTTATATTCAATTTTTTGCGAATTTTAATTATTAGTGTTTGAGTTGGCTTACAGCAATTAATGATTGTCAACTGTATTTGAGGAGCCTATGATTATATATAAAAACAACGCATAGATAACCTTAATGTTAAAAACTGATAATATTTCAGTAAACAACATAAAGATAGGCATTTTATAATGTATTTTTGTATGATTCCGCTAGAGTTTTGATTGGTAACTGAAAATGCATAGCCAGTGAAATTATTTGATATTAAATTTGAACCCTAATTTACGCCTGCATTATTATTTCCAACTTACTGCGATTATTATTGCACTCGCTTATTTAAAATTAGTTCTTGTTTGAGTTCCTCCTTGTTTCAAGATTGCCTTGCCTCTTATTCTTAGGTTCTCTTCTGCAAGTCGCTTATTTTTACTGAGGATGGTCTTTATTGCATTTCACTGCTTTATGACAAGGATAGCACATTTAATATATAAATTAGTGGATTGAAATTTTTTTAAAAAAGGAATGATATATATAGTAAAATTCATAGGTTTTATCTAACTTTTTCCATTAATATTTATTTGAAAAATATTAAGATTTTAATTTGAGTTGTTAGAATTTTGTATTTTTTGAGAATCAATTTAAAGTCCAATTGCACCACTCGCTTATTTTTAAGTGCTATTGTTCATCATCTTTAATATATATATTCTTAAATATTTTATAAATTAAAATTCAACTTTTTCATAAAAATAATTAATTCCATTTTATCAATGCTTTTATTATTCTTGCTTCACAAACACAAGAATATGTTTTGTTTTTAGCCTATTTGATATTGTTTAATTTGTGAATTAAAATTTATATATATTGCTGGCTCACTCATTCAATTTTTCATGTTTGATTGCTACTGCAATTAGTTTATATTTTCTATCAAATTTGGCTAAAAACTATAGTGGAGGGCAATCCTGATATGATTAATGAGTAGACTCAATTGTAATCATCTTGGCCTTCTTCTAGTGAGATTTTTCTTTGGCCTGTTAGGATACCCTCTGACATTTCTGTCCATTCGTCTTCTTCCACCTTGAAGCATTGAAGAATTATACATTATTTAATATAGAGGGCTAAATCTTTTTGGTTTTAGTCCAATTTTATTGTGTAGACTTTAACAATGTAGAATTATTTAGAATACATACATTTTATAAGAATTTTCTTGTCCATGTTTGGATTCAACTCATGCAATTAAGCCCCAGAGACCTGTTATTACTATTACTGAGCGGACGAGTCAGCAGATAAGAACGAATAACCCTGGCTTTCCTTGCTTATTCCAAAACCTAAAGCGTAGATCTTATTTTGCTAAGCGAACACTGAACCGCCATTTATGAAGTAGGAAGGTTTGATAAGGTCGGCTCCTCTTTTAAGCTCACCGTTTGTCACGTTGATTTCGATTACTTAGTTTGTTACTGAGATTTTCTGGCCGCTTTCTAAAGCTTGGTTTTCCTCTTCATCTTCAATAAAATACCAAATTAAAATTTTTCCTATGTTTAATAGAAATTATTTAGAAAAGTTGGGCTTAATTTTAACATTAAGATAGTATTTTCAACGGGAGGAACAATACCTCCAAAGATCATTATTTTCTTGCCACTAACTTAGATGGCTCCTGGATGAATGATATTAGCTTTATAGAAACTTTAAATAAACTATGTTAACACATGATATTCAATTTATTCTTCTCTGAGATGTAGTTAATGACTCTCCAGTTGCTTCTATCCAAATCATATACTTCAACCTCATTTACGAAGTCAAATGGTTATGGACTTTACATAGTGGCACCAGCTCTAAGTTTCTTTCCTCCAAAGATGAAAATGTACTTATCATTAAATGTGCACATGTTGAATGATTTTACTAGTAAAAACAGTACTAAAAGATTTATATCGGTCTTAAATTAAATTGAGCTTAAAAATGATTATCTCTCATGCTCAAAGGGTGGCAGCTCGGTCCACTTATCTTCAGCAATATTGTAAACTTCACATGTTTTGATACTTTAAACTTAGTCTCCAACTTGAGCCATACCTCCAAAAGAGTAAATATTTCCCTTGAAGTATAAAACCGCTTGATCGGCTTTGCCTGCACTCATATTTTGAAGAGGTACTAGGAGTGATCTGTGCTCATCAAAGACTAAAATTTTATTCTTTTTCAAATTAAAGTAGAAAGACTAGTAAATTTGACATAAGAATCTCGAATGATAGGTAATTTCAAATAATTTATTTAAGACAAAGGTATTCTTGGAAAAGAGCTTCAAAACAGGTAAGTATCCTCCCATAAAGTACAAATGCCCCTCTGGTGTAACGATATGTCTACCCTTATCTGGGATAACGAAGGGGTTCTGAATCATCAAGCACTCTGTGTTAAAATGAAGGATTTTGTATGTGTAGATGAACTTAGATTTCTACTGAAGGAACAGAATCTTTGGCAAGACGCTTTGATTGAACCAACTTTAAATTTAGAAATCACCTGAGAAATTGGCTTGCACAAATTTCTTGAAATTCTCCTCTAAAAGTTCCTTGTTTCTGGTCTCTGCGAAGGAGAAATCTTCGTAGTTTGTGTATACACAGTAGTTCTTCTGGATTATGTTATCGAAATCATCTATCAGATAAATGTGAATTTAATGTTAATTAATAATAAATTTGCTATTTAATCATACAATCTATCATTGTGGTGATACTTTCAATTTTATAAGTATCAACTGAAGTCTTAGTCGAACTGGAGGCTATTGAATCCTCATCTTTCTCCTCTTTTTCTTCTTTTGGGGATTTCTCAGCCAAATTAAGGTTTTAAGCTTCTTAAATTATTAATATTATATGAAGTAATATTGCTCAAATTTAAATTATATATAACCTTCATGTGTATATTATAATAAATGAAACCTTCTTGTTCTTGTTGGATAATCTTTTGTGATTCCTTATCTTTATCCTCAATGCCCTTTAATTGTGACTCGAGGACTGGGTTAAATTGGTCACCCACTTCATAGAAAGATTTCATCAGCTTCTCTAAAGTTACCTTCTCAAGGTCCACTCTGTCTTTGTTTTGGTTCAATTGCTTCAACAAGAAAGTCATGTAATCAGATTAAATAAAATTACTTCACATTTCATTGTGTTTATACATATACATAAAAAATTAATTGAATTCGACTAGTAATTATTGATTGCTTTTATGATAATTTTCGAATAAACTGCATTATAATGAAAATATTTAATGTTTATATATAATCAAGTTGCTTTTCTTGTGTAATTTCCTTCATTTTGCCAAATACTGGGTTATATTTTTCAGCCAGAGTTCTCTCATAAATGTTCAACTGCTCATGACTGAGGATCAAATGATCAGCCTTGCGCTGAATTTTCTGTGAGAGGGTATTCAGGAGGTTTTATAGCTTAAATTAGAGCTCCATTACTTTCTGCTGATTACTCTATGCATTCACTTGTGATTCTATTTGCTGCTTTAATTCCTCAATTTTGCTTTCATAAAAAT
>ARYC01020199.1:0-27205 GCA_000711775.1 Oxytricha trifallax
GATGTAACGAAACGGAGTGCATTGTTTAAGCGATACATTAACCGTAGAATTAAAAAGTTATAGACCTCAACAGAATCCACTATTTTATGTCAAATTCAATATGTGCATTGAATTGGGTGTTTTCAAAAGTGAGCTCTAAAAAATATATGAAAAGAATATGGAATCTCTTTCACTTCTATTCCTATAAAACAAGATGTAACGAAACGGAGTGCATTGATTAAGCGATACATTAACCGTAGAATTAAAAAGTTATAGACCTCAACTGAATCCAATATTTTATGTTAAATTTCAATATGTGCATTGAATTGGGTCTTTTCAAAAGTGACCTCTATAAAATACATAAAAAGAATATGGAAATTCTTTCACTTCTATTCCTATAAAACAAGATGTAACGAAACGGAGTGCATTGTTTAGCGATACATTAACCGTAGAATTAAAAAGTTATAGACCTCAACAGAATCCAATTTTTTATGTCATATTTCAATCTGTGCATGTAATTTGGGTGATGACCATGTCCATGTTGACTTCTTTACCATCAATTAAAAATACATGATTTTAATGTTAATACATAAAATGAGTTAAAAATTGAGCAGTGACTTTCGATATCCCTCAGCTCAGAAGTTTTTTGGTCACGTCCTCACTGCCCTCGTGGTCGGATTTATTTTGAATAATTAAAAAATAGACAAATGACCCCCCCAATAAATTTAAATAATGATTGCTTATCTACTGTTCCGCTGTCACAGGCTTGATCAGTAGACCAAATTTATTGGACTTTATTAAATTTTTCAGGTCGGTATTTGAATTTTCGTGTCTATTTTTTGAGGCCTTGAAAAACCCTTAAATGAAGGTTCAACGATTAAAATAGGAATTTACCCAAAGTTCTCTTTTTGCTCATAACTTTGCGTGATTTAAAGATAAATCGATAATTCTTATTCTATATTCGTGCTCAGCGAGATCTAAATGACCAGAATTAGTATTTTTTGGTGTATTTAGGAATTATGAGTTCGATTCTGCTTGTTAGCGGGTAAGGATTCGGCTTTGGACAAATTTTGAAAAAGTTAATAATAGGATACTTTGTACTTTTAAATATAATATAAATTAAATTTTGAATTAACTATGCTTGAGATTTATATTTGCACTTTTTAATCTTTATTTGGTTATAGGGTTTAGTTAGTCTTTTTAACTTTATTAATTTCTAATTTGTTTTTGTAGATCTGAAGATAGTTACCCTATAACCTTACTCAACAGTACATAGGAATTAATGCTTACGTAAAAAATGATTGTTCCACCGTTTCAAATAATTTCATCTGTTTGCCAAAAGGGTTCAACTATAGGATAGCTTAGGAATTGACAGCTTTAAATGCGTTTTAGAAAATGTTACAATTAATTTTTTGTGAAGTCTTATAGCTTGATTATCTCAGTTCCCCGAGAAGATGTCTGAATCGGACATTATATTGTCATGACATAGCTCAAGATGCGTCGAGTGGTACCCCTTGTTGCAGCACGAAATTGTTAATCCCCATTTCGATTGCAAAACTAAAAATCACAACATGCTTGCAGCTTTATGATAAGATTTGCTTCCAAGAATGACAAAATATAGAGTGTACATAAGACAGACTTGGTATGTGCTGTATACATGTATGATAAACAATTTGTTAAATAGATGATTAAAAGAATGCCAATATACAAAGTGTAAATCTAAAGAACGTTTCATTGTTTTCCATATTCCTTTTAAGATATCACTTTTTGCATATTTGAATACTCCTTCACCAATTTTCTTAGCTGCTCTGCGAAGTTTTTGTCTGTTCCACCACAACTCTTACCAGGTGCAACCCATGTAAAATAAAAAAATTACATATGTTTTTGTAACTTAAATTTTTAATGAGTGACACATAATCTTCTCCACAGAAATTTTTCATTTTTGATTATTTCTAATTAATTTCAATTTATATGATCAAATATTTATTATAAATTGTAATTCTTAATCCTTGCTCTATAGACATGTATTAAGGTCAGTTCCCATTTATCGCGAGGGAAGCCAAGTCTTTGTAGGGTTTTATTCTAGGTATTCTCCCTGCTCTTCTGAACTATTTATCTTATGTAATAGATTTTGAAGAGTATCTTATTTTTTATGTTGGGAGGTTCTTGGGGAATAATTGCTGAACATAGATTCAAGGACTAAGCCTACTGAAAAAAACAAGGAACTCGCACTTCAGCATCTTTAAAAGGAAATAGCAGAATGAATAAGACTACAATGAAACCAATAGGAGACCATGAATAATAATGTACAGTTAATGAAACAACAACAAAATAATAGAATTACAATGCTTATATCAGATTAGAGATAAGCAATTTATCACAAATTATTTGAACTAAAACTTTTCGATCTATATTTATATATTTCTAATCATTTAAAGTAAATAATTTTCAGTTTTTATCATATAATTTCACAATCTTTTATGTTAAATTGTTCCATATAATATTTAAGAATCTTTTACTGTAGATTCCCTAATAAAATCATAATCCTGTATCTACTAAATTAATAGCTTTTATGAAAAATATGGGGTTAGAAGATTTTCATTAGAATAATTTACTCAATAATAATTAATATCTTTATACCTCAAACTCCTTTAGTTATACGTTCATTAATATTGCACAATATTTGTAACTGAAATAAATGAATAATTTTATGGGAAAACTTGAAATAAAATTATTGCTTTATAAACTTACGTACTAATGTTTACAAATGATGACAATAAAACAATTTAAATTAAAAAATGATTTTATTAAAAAATATTTAATTTCAATTATTTATAAGTGAATGGGACTAAAATTGACAAAATTTGCTTTGGTGTTAATTGATATTTATAAATGGAGATTTATTAATATCAAGCATGTTTTTTTAAGATATATCTTTTATATTATATTAATATATTAATATGAGGATTACAACGACATGATTTTATTTATAAATAAAGAAGTTAACAACCTTAATGCATAGTCTATTATTATTTAAATCTTTTTGTAAATTTATTGACAATATTTGCAAATTATTTAAAATGCTTCGTATATAATTTAATTGAATAATAGTTGAAAAGGGGCTTTAAATATATTTAATAAGAAAGTCGACTAAAACAAAAAATTAAATTCCCCCAACATATGTAAAAAGAATTAATTTTTAATCAAATGTAGAGTATTTTGAATAGTAGGAGTAGTAAAATACTTTAAGTAAAAATGCAATATTATGAATAATTACTCGAGATAGAAAACAAAGACAATGCATTTTACTCTCAGATTTCACTGCTTTATAAACTCATTAGGGCTCAGTATTCAAATATTCCGTTTAGTTAGATTTTTCTTATGTATATCATCTTCAAATGCCTTATCAATCTTTTCAACATACGTCACTCTGAAAATCTTCTTTATTGGTTAATAATATTCATACTGTTCCAATGCTCTAATTCTTTAGTCTAGCCAAATTATATTCGTAATTATCTCTATTTGTGTTTGACTCTTCATGTCTATTAGCCTGTGTTCTTTCACTTATTTAGAGAATCTGTTTGGATAACCAGCAGAATTTATTAAATTACACTACTTCATGTGATTTGCATCTATCACCACTTTGTGAACATTGCAGTAGTGACAAATACCATAGGAAGCTATAGCTCTTCCCTGCCTTTTTGCCATCATAGTGTCCATCACATTTTTATTATAAATAGCTTTTTATTATTTCTTAGGAACTTCTTTTTACGCTTAATCTCTACTGTTGTCTCCTTTAGTTTTATCATATGTCCAAGTTAGATTTGAACTTTTTCAAGTTCTTCTGGACTATTTGCTGTATTATTTCAGCTGTATTCGTATCTTTCAATTAAGAACCATTCCTATGTACTTTGCTAGGAATGTCTCTGGCCGTTTTAAATGCAATCCTTTCCAGCTGTATTTAAATTTTCTTAATTTTCCCAACTTTTACATACTTGGCCGCTACTAGAGGGGTGTATTTGTAAATCATAAGTGATCTAATCTGTGCCACCATGATTGAATCACTTACTATTGGGTTGGTAGATTTTGTAATTCTCTGATAGATCTCTGTTTGCTTTTTCATTTATTCCTACGTTCTCTAGAGTAATTGTCCTGTATTCAGGCATATATTTATCCCCAAATATTTTACCTCTTGTACCTTCTTTATACCTTCAATTTCTTTTACCTCTTCATACTATTTTGCCTCTGTTAAGAATACTGTCTTTTTAACAATTATTCTCAAGTTATGAGTTTTCTCTATTTCTCTAAACCCAACTTTCACTCTCTTGAATTACTTTGCATCTTTTATATTGACTAGCAAGTCATCAGCGAACGCTATTTGTTTGGCCTATTTTATGAGTAATTTCTATTCTGGTTGTGAGTAAAGGGCATCTTATAGATACACATTAAATAGCAAAGGAGATTTTTATGATTTATAAAACGAAAACTTTAATTAATTAATTATTTTAATCACATTAATACTAAAATTTATTATTAAAATCAAAAATGGAGATCTCTGATTATTTCTATTGTTCCTTTTCATCATCCTCTTCTTCATCTTCGTCGTCAAATTCAACTTCTATGTCTGCTCTCTCTGTCACTCTGTGAAGCACCAGTCCAGCTGCACCTATGGTCTTACCAGGCAGCCACTATTAAAAAAATCAAAGATATGTTTTTTGATACTTACATTTAGAATGAATGCTGTATCTCCACCTGCATTTGATCTTTAAGTATTCGTATTACTATATTAAGTTTTTGATTAAATTTAAAGTTTTCTTATCATAAATTAGTATTCTACTTCCTGAAGCAACTCCTTTCTTTATCTTGATTTCCTTCTCTTCATAGAATATCTTGTTGTTTATGTATAACTCTTCAATTAGATTCTCTGTTATTATATCATTTCTATTCTATGCCTTCAGTCTCTTTATTGTCTTAAAGTTGTCTTTCCAGACTGAATCGTAAGCTTTTTGTAGGTCAACAAGGAGGTATGACCATCTTCTTGAAATTTTGATGTGCTCTAACATTCTTATCAAGTTAACATGTGTACTTTTGGTCTCTTTGAAACCACTTTGGTTTGGTAATTCCCTGTTTAAAAAATTTGACTCTTCTTATCTAGCATCTTATTCAAAATTACCTTTTCAGCTATTTTACTCAGATGCGGAACCACTACTATTGGTCTACTATCGCTGATTTCTGAATAATTATCACATTGTTTCTAGCTTAGAAGTACTAGTCTTCCCTCTCTGATGTACTTCGGTAATTATCTATCATTTAACCATTTTGTGATTTTTTGACTAACTGTCTTCTCATTTTTTCTGAGATTTTTGTAAGATTTTTCTATCAAACTCATCTGAACCAATTGCTTTGTTGAAGTTATATTCTTTAATGGCCTTCTTCACATCCTCAATTTAACAAAATTATTCATCATCATAGCTGTTTAACGCACTTTTTTGCTCCTTGAGATAATTGTTCTTCCCTATCATCATAAAATAGTTGACTGTAGAACTCTACTACCTTAGCCTTCTAAATTTCTCCCGCTTAAACTCTTTCTTCGTTTATAGTGAGACCCTTAATTGGTTAAGCTTACCTTTGGGTATTGGTTAATCTTTTGATAAAGCCTCTTTAATCATTTCTGTCTAGGCAATTTTCCATGTCCTTGATCGCTTCCTTCCATTCACTCTTTAAAAAATCGGTTAAAATTCTTAAAGTTAGTGATAAAACAAATATAGTGATTGTGTAAAAATCACAATATATTTGAATTTTATATTAAAGTATAATTAAGTAAGATTAATGTTGAGTAAATAAATAAATTATTAAATAATATGTTAAGTTCAATAAAGCGATATGATTTAAAAATAAAGAATTATTATGCTTTTCTTTAAAATATGAATAATAATTTTGTGATCTTTAGTATTTAAAGTATTAAATTTTATTTAAATATATTATATCAAAATTAAAACTAACTAAGGATTCAAACAATTCTATCTAAATTAATACTAAGTCTATATAGATTTATTATAAGATGATTTAGAAATTTTTGGATTCATGATTATATTATAAGGATAATTTATTATCCACAAAAAAGACATAATAGGGATTATTTAGAACAATATTCTTTACTTGTTTAAATTAAGTAAAATCTAAATAGAATTAAGATTATTTTTAAAAAGAAAATATATAATTAGATTAACTTAAAATATATAGAGCATAAGCTCACAATTAAATAATTTTTTAAGAACAATATAAGAATAAATATTACATGATAAAAGTTAAATTATTATAGATTTAACAAGTAAAGAGTACAATTGTACTATATATTTACATTTTAATATTTAAATATTTAATGGACGCATCACCAACCTTTTGAATGTTGGTAACGCGTTACCAACATTCTAAAAGTTGGTAACTCGTTTGAAAATTATTATAATTATCTAAAAATACATCATTTTAGATTTTAATCGATATGGAAAAGAATGATTACACTTTTAAGTCTAATTAATGATTACTGGTGACATTCTCCTCTCGTCTCAGCACCCATTCAGGTGGTCTTTGGTACCAGTTCCTACTCTTGCTTTACTTTTCTAATTTATCTATGAAACTGCTTTGTATTGGCTAGTCAAAATCTTATTCCAGGAGTTCTTTCAAATTTTCCAGCATCTTTTTCTTATGTCACAGACTCTGAAAGTCGCTTCTTTATCCGATAGCTTCAGATCATTCATATCATATCTTACTTTCAGTTTTGCTTGGATAAGCTTATGATCTGTTGCATTTATTTAGCTGATCTGCCAGCTTATTGCTTCAATGTTTGAGAATATTTTGTCCAATTAGCTACGTCTGCTGTGAGTTTCTAATCCTTCAAATATTGTTTCCTTAAGGCCTTCTCAATTTAATTTCTTGCCCAATTCCTTAATGTGGAAGTTGAAGTCACCCATTACAATTAATCTCTGTTTCTTACACTTTTTGTTTGTGATTTTATGATCATTGTGACTCTTTCACTTCTTCATTGCAATAGGGGGGAATATAAATTGTAATTATATGAAGTGGATTTCCATCCACATTAAGTATATTCAATGTTATGAATTATCTCAGTGTTTTAACCGTCTTCATTTGAAACTTACCACTGTTTAATGTTAGTACTCCTCCATTTCTGGTAAGTTGTGTCTAAGTATTTAGTCAACATAGAAAAAGAATTCGAAATATGGACAATTTTTAGAAATATACAATTAACTTTCTTTATTAAATTAAAAAATATTTTAATAGTTAGTTATTTTATTTATTTAATTTTTATATTTACTTTGGCTTGATTTTTCAAATGTTAATTTTTTTATTACTTAATCCTAATTAAAATAAATATATTATGAATCATTAGTATATAATAAAAATATTTTAATCATTTGAATTAAAATTAAATGATCTTTTTACAATTACTAAACGTGATAAAAGCCAGCTGTTAGAAATGAGTAAATTATAAATAATCTTATATAAAAAATATCAAAATTATAAAACTAAAGATACTTCTTGTCAATAATAGTGATTTATAAAATATATAAAATTATTGGACAAATCTAATTTGATAGTTGTAGAAAACTAATTTAATTTAAATCATACATTCTTAATTTTAAATTTAATTTAAATATAATTATATAAATACTAGGACCAAGCAGTAATAATAAATAATTTTTTTTTACATAGTCCCAAAATATATAAATAAAATTAATTATACAAAATTTCTAATTTATGATTATAAAAATATTATCATCAACATTTTTATATTTCTTTGTATTTTAAGAATTTAACAATTCACGATTTTTTCAGTATTTTGACTGAATATTTCTGTTGTATATACCAACTAATCTTTGAAGTCTTGTTTCCACAAGTCCAATGATACCATTTTTTCTCTTCCTATATCTCTCGTCATCTTGTCATGTTTCAACTTTGAGTGTAAGCCTCTTACGTTTTGGAGGCAAATTTTGATTTCAAATGACTTTAGTACCAACTGTCTTTTTTTACCTATTATCTCCTCTCTTCTCTTGCTGCGCTTCAACTGCGAAAATCTCTCATTCCTCTTACCCCATCTCTCAATGTTCCTTACTGCCTTGAAGAATTGAAGTTAGCGCCCATTCTCTTAGTAGAATGAGAATTTGTCTAAGTTTTTGATATTCTTTTTTTAATCTACATAGACTTGCAAGTTTTGGAATGTTCGATTACTTATGCCTCTATTTGAATGTCCAAAAAAATCTTTTATCAATTTTTTGATTGGCTTCTTTTCTTTTCTGGCTCACTCCGTTTAAACTGGTAGTTTCCTCCTCCCCTTGCTTTGGTGTTTATCCTTGTCCACATGATCACCGCACTTTATAATTTAACTTTCTTATTTAATTTAATAGAGTATTTTGATTATTTTTAAATTAATTTAAATATAAATATCTAAGTTAGATAGCCTAATATATATTAGTGTACCAAAAATTATTCTACTCAAGAGATTTAAAGCTTTAATGAGATATTCCTAAATATATAAACAAAAATTAAGTTAACTATAAATGATAAAACTTTAAATTTCAATGAAGTTTAAACTAACTTTTGTTTAATTTAACAACTACCACAATTACTTGAGAATTACAAAAAATTATGTTTGGATTTTTTATATTATTTTTCACATAAAACTTGTGGCTTGGTTATGAATACTGTGATTAATGAAAGAGAAATCTATCTAGATTCCATGGACTTATCCAAGAATATCAAAGCCTAATTTAGAAAAAAAATAATTAATTAAAATAAATTGTAGCATAAATGCTATTGATTAATAAGAAAATAAAATATTTAGCAATAAAAATTATTATTTTTTAACAGAATTTAGAATATTCGCAAAATAATATTTAACAAACCGAAGCAATATACATTTTATTTAGCTTTTATTTAATTACTTATAGTGCATAAATATATATTCTCTGTTTTTTCTTTATAATAAATTAAATTGAGAACAGTAAATTGATAATTTATAATATCAACAATCAGAATTCAACTTTCATTGATTATTATATCACTATTCATTCGGTAAATATTTTTAAAAGACTATGTTAGCAATAATTATAATATAATTTTTTATTTATTTTTATTAAAGCTCAATTATAAACTGTATGCAGTATATCTAACAGCAAATAGCAACTATTTTCAATTCTACAATTAAAATATAAAATAAAGTCACTCACGATATTGGAATTTGAAGAAAATTTAATAATACCATGAAAGTAACATTATAAATGCTGATACAATTCTCTCTTTTAATTGAATTTATCAATTGAAATATTTATATTAAATTTGATTTATTGCTATAAAATATAAAGCAAAGATTAAGTAATGACTTCAAAATGGAGCAAACTCCAAATAAGCTCAAAAGCAGTAGTGAAGATAATAATGAACTTAAACAATGCGCATTCAGTTTATTCTCAAATGTATAATCTCTTTCATCATACATAACAAACTTCGTTACTGTCATTTGCTATGAAAACACAACTGAATTAATGGTTTAATTATAAGCTTTATTTTGAGAGAAAGGCAGCTGATTTAGCTTCTATTAAGAGCAAGTGTGGAAACTTAGTTTTAGATTAAACTACATAAAAACATTATTCTCTGATTTAAAATATTTGTATTTTTATATAATAATTATTAGAAACATAGTATTGCACAAGGACATTTTCCATATTATATAAAGGTACTAGGAATATTTTATTTGATACAATTTTAAATTAGCATAATAATTATATGATTAGATTGATATAGTAAAATTGTAAGCAAGTTTATAATTTTATATGATTCCTCTTTAATATTCATATTTTAAGAATAAAAATCAATCGATTATGCTATTTTCTCCATTTGTTCTTTATTGGCTTAAACATAATCTCAAAATTGTCCTTCATTTACTCAAAAATAAATAAATTTATATCATATTTCATAAATAATATATAATATTACATTAGAGTTCTTTTAGTCATATATATCCCTCAATTGATTATTCTCGGACAATGGATATTTTTCTGGAATACAAAAACCAACGATTCAAAAATGAGAATTCTAATAATCCTGCAATCAAGGAAAACCACAAATCTAAAAAGTTGTGGTAAAGTCCACAAACTTGATTTTATGAAAGAAGTTAAATTTAATATTGACAGGACAACCCATACTGAATAATCGACATATTAAGAAGGTAGATTATAAATTAAAAAACTTACAAGTGATTTTAACGAACTGATATTGATATCATATTCATCAAGAGAAATATCCATAAGATAAATATCTTATTTCAGGATTTACTTTGAATAAATTAAAAAGATTAAACTAACAGAGTTACAACTACAACTTATTTGGTTATTACTTTAAACCTTGATATAAAAATTATGGTAAGAGTCCTAACAATAAAAAAGGAAAATCCTTTTAGTTGCAGATGTTAAATACTTTTATAATTTAAAATATATTATCAATAGAGTATGGGTGGCATTTATATATTTCAATGGAAGCCTAACTCTAATGATAGATTAATTTTCAAATGAAAGATTATCAATAATGCATCCTTCTTATGATTCTTGATGCAGACATAGCTTTCGGTTGATCAAAGCATTAACGACTATCTCTAATGATAATTTTACTTCATGTCTGAGCGATTATTTTCATCAAAAATCCAACCGATGTCTGCTAGCCTCTCATTTTATGACAATTAGAGGTTCAGGTTATCACTACATTTCAAGATGCTAGCAAAAGGAAATTATCAAATTTATTGAGTATTTTTGATTCAAAGATTTGCTATTTTTAGTATATAATATATTATACACAGCTAAAAATCTAAATATTATTCTTAATAGATTACTGTTGCACTCCTTTTCTGAGAATCAACAAATGCAAAGCTGTAGTAGGATAATATGTAATTAATAATTTAGATATAAAGAACACTAAACAATTATTGCTCGTAAAAGACCTTGCAAAACCTGAGTTTTATTATTTTTCCAATGTCCTTCGAAATTATTTCAATAATGAATTATTTCTGATATATTATAATTAAAATTTCTATTGATACCTTCGTTAAGTATTAAAATTAACTTATGGGTTATTTATTTATATAATTAATGACTAGATTTTATTTTAATGAAAAAAAGTACTTTATAAACGAGATATATATATATATATATTATAATTTTTCTCGCTTCAAAAAGCCTCATAATTTTTAAGAATATTAGCTTGAAAAATTTTAGTCCAAATAGGCAAAATAATCTCTGATAACATAATTAATAAATTATGCAACTTTAATCATATTTCAAACCATAAGTGTAATAAGTTTTTGTGCTATCTAATAAGCCTGCATTTTCTTTAAATTTAATTAATTAACTAAGCATCATAAATACAACATAAATTTTTTAAAGATAAGTTTAAATTAACAAATAAGATACAACGACACTTTTTTAGGAATAAATTCTTGAAATGGAGTAATTAAGGAAAATGGATTGCTTTGAAACGTAAATTGTTAAAAAAATTTGCGAATATTAAAATGAAACTTGCAGAATTTCGATATTACTAACACTAATTCAAGTTTGGGAATAATTTAATAAAGTGAGATAGCTGCTCAGTGGATTCTTGCTTGTTAGCATATGTAAAGTTAATAATCTATCCAAAAGTGTACTTGCCATCAATAGTTACTCGAATAAATCAAGAATTCAATGTAAAAATTATAATTTACTCATTTCTGGATTTATTATTTATTTCTATTTCTAAAAATAGCAAACCTTATTGTATAGATTAAATTTCTTAATACCATAATCATCAAATTTTTCAAACCAGATCTTTAATGTTATTTCGCAAATTACATATCTAATTTAAATAAAATAGAATAAATTCAAAAATAATCAAGCTCTAAAATAAGAATAATTATATAATAAAGCTTTGTTAAAAAAGTTGCTTAAATTAATTTTTTCTATTTTGTTTTTTTATGATTATTTTAATGGGATTAAATCAAAACCAGACATTATTACAATTTGAAAACATTTGATAATATTATCATTAAATTAAAAAAAATTAATACAAAAAAATAATTAAATAATCAGAGAGATACAAAAGGCGGGCAAAATGAAACTGTAAGCACAGCCCAAGAGGATGCTACCCATAAATGAAAAAAGAGATGAAGAGATCAAAGCAGAAAGACTGATATCACTCCGAGACTACTTTGAATATTCAAAAAAGTGCTCCTAAATTTTCCACAGATACATCCAAAATTTTTAACAATTCACAACTATAAAACTTTAAATAAATTCAGTATTCAACGGCTCATCTTTATTTCTTTCAATCAGTAAGAGAAAAGGAATGCTGGGTCAAGAGGAACGAGAGATTTGCAGAAAAACAGAGAAGTAAAATTAGAACATAAACTATTTTAAACTAAAGATAATTATCTACAAAGACGCTGGGGATAAGTATCTGCATTAATAACGTGGGAGGCTTAAACTCTAAGATGACGCAAGACCAAATGATGAGGGAGATTGAACTCAAACGACTGGACTTAATTGGGTTGGATGAGACAAAGCCACAAAGAATATTAGGGCTCAACAAAAAGAACATTCTAAAAACCTAGCTTGCCAGGAATGGCTGAGTGCAGTCACATAATGATGGCAAATTCCAAATGAAAACGATAAAAATTTTGAGACAGTATGTAACTTGGAACATACAAAACATGGAAGGCTTTTTACTCAAAATCTTTACTGTATATACCACCTAACTAGAATGATGAAGTAAAAGAGTTTTATAATAGACTCTTAAACATTAAAAATCGTCGAATCTTAAGTTTAAAAACTAGAAAATAAAAGTAATGGGGGATTTCAACTAGCAGATTTAATAATTTAGCAAGAAGGTCTTACAGAATTCATCCCATAGAGAGTGGAAACTAACACAAAATGAAAATTAACAAGATTAAATATTATCAAATATCGAGACAATAAGTTGGGAATTGACCAATTTATATTAACCGACCACAAGTTAATTCGAATGAGGATCAAATAATAGTAAGAGACATCTTTTTGTAGGACAAAGAAAAAAGTGATAGTTAAAAGTATAGGTATAATAAGCGAATAGAAAAATAAATACAAAGAAAAGTGAGTATATATAAAAATATTCAACAATTATTCTTAATACTTTATAAATTAATAATCAAAAAATAAAATCATATAATTTAATAATAAACTATTTTTCGGTTTTTTTGCAATTACATCCATATTGATATATCGTTCTTAAATCAGTTCATAATCTGCAATCATTAGATTTTATATCACTCATATAGATTTGCTGCTTTTTACCCCCTATCATTGTCAATTTCCTTTAATGCATATAGTTTTTCTGAAATAATTATTATGATTTTTTCTTAAGTATTCTTGTTAAATTGTGAGGTATTCTATTCAAAACCTCAAAATCCCTTAGTGAGGTTTATAAGTGCTTTTATTTGTAGGGCATAGTTGGGGTATTATTGGGGTAAGTAGAGAGAACGCAGGTTTTATGTGAATTTAATAAATATTAATGAGTAATAGTGCAATTAATTCAAATAAATTTAATCTGCTTATCTTGGTTGTATCTCTTGAATCTAGCTCTCTATAGTGGCTCAAGTATGTCATCTAAGGATTATCAAGGATATGAAAGAGTCACGATTATCATCTCTACTATGCTTTTTATTTCTTCGCAGACATCTTCTTACTTTATATGCTTCTAAGCTAAGCTAATTGATTGTTTTTCATGCTTAGTACCAAAGTAAGACATGCTTTCCATGTCACTTTCTAATATGATAGCAGCAACTGCCCATACATCCCACTAAACAGAGCCATTTGTCCACTTCTCTCTGATTGGGAAGTATCCTGGTGTCCCAAGAACCTTTGCTAATGTTACAATCTCTAATCTTAAGGCTCTATTGAAATCGATAACTACAACTTCGAAAGGACAGAGGTTGAGCATCACATTTCCAGGCTTCAAATCTCTATAAACATATCCAAGTTGATGAAACTCCTAGCCACCCATAATCATATCTGAAAGATTATCTTTCATGTCATCTGGATATCTGTTTTGATATAGATAGTCTCTTAGAGTCATTTCATACTTCTTAAGCCTTAATGCGATGAACCCAAAGCCTAAAATAACACCGTCTAGCTTAAGCAAGTTCTTGCGATCTCTTTTTTAAGATTCTCTAAGAACGATATATTCGTTAGCAAACTCATTCTAATACTGTTCATTCTTAATGAGATAGCTGAAAGAATATACCTTGTATGCAAAATCGTCGACTACTATAATTTTATTCCTTGCTAGGCACGTTTATATTCAATTAGTTTTATATACAACTGCTAAGATCAACAGCATTTAATGCTGGAATATACATAGCTCTTTCTTAGAAGCATGCTAAAAATGTAATTTTTGCAGGTTAATTCATTGACTCATGTCGTTTCTGACTCTTGAGCATATCTTAACTCTTTTGAGATTCAAGATTATTAAACTTTCACTTGGAAGGTATACGTTTTTAAGCCTATTAATTTTGCATTAAAAACTCCCTTAAATGATGCTTTTGCATGTGTTTTTTAACTTTAGCTGAGTGAGTGTAAGAATTCATACAAAGTGCACTAATACCTGCCATCTACCTTATCATGCTTGAAATAAATCTTTGTTTTACCAGAATGTATTTCTTTAATATGCCTCTTCAAGCTCCACTCAGTTAAGAAGAAGTTATAACAATCATTACATTCAAAGTTTTTTTGTTTTTCAATTGGTTGCTGTTCATTTTATGTTTAAAGTCCTATCTTTTTCTCCCCTTCTAGTTATATACTTCAATTTTAAAAACATCTGCTTCAAACTCAAGAGCTCTTAACTCTACTTCCCTCTCAATATAAATAACTTCTTGCTTTTTAGTGGTGCCAAAATTTAGATATGATTAACCATTGCCAAGAGAGATTACTTTACGATTTAAGTTAGCCGCTATGTTTAAATTCAAATTTAAGTTTGTATTATAAAGCTCTAATAACCTCTCTAGTTATAGCAACTATGTATAGGAGTTGGCACTGCAGCACTAATGGTTGATATTGAAGTGTTAGAGCTCAAATTTATACTTAGTTTATAACTATAATTTTTCTAATTTCATGCTTAATATTTTTAATTTTGGTACTAACTTAGATAATATTCAGGTTGGTACTGGTACCAATTAGGTTTTGAACCATTTTGGAACTTTTCCATTAAAACCTCATTAGTTTAAAAGTAGGTACTAATTAAGTTTTGGTACTATTAAATTGGTACCAATTAAAATTAAACGGAATTAGTACCAGTACTAATTAAATTTAAACAAATTTAGTACTAATTTAATGGAACTAAATTGATAAAAATGGAGCTCCATCTCTGAAGTTTGTTACAGCTTCTGCCAGCTTTCTCCACGTATCCTTACCAGGTTGACCTCCTATAAGATGCCCATATTTAATACTAAGATTTTTAACAGTAGGATCCAGAACTCTATATATTAAAATTTGAAATTCAATAACAAGAGAAGGAACAAGGATGGAATCTATAAGTACTGCAATGAAGAGGGTTGAAGCTTAAGAAATGATCTCAAGATTTAGAAGCAAGGAAGATCTCTATCGATACCTTACTCAGCATGGTAAGCATTTGACATATACTTAATCATTAACTATAGTGGGTTTATTCCTTCCAACGATGGAAGGTACCAAAATCTCATTTCTAAGAGCGATACTCTGTGATGAGAAGAAAGCCTTCAAAAACAATGAAATTAAGTTGATAGAAATACCAAACTACCCAGAGATTTCAGACACTAAGCTCTACGAGGATGCGATGAAAGATGAGGAGTTGGAAGTTTACCTTCCTACCAATAAACAACTCTCTAACAAACTTCCAGAAAGGAGCTTCTTCTTTGGTGTTCTTGGCACTTTAAGAGAGAGTTATCTCAGAGAGATCATTGAAAAAGCTCACAAGAAACGCTACACTATTTCTCCTGAAGATTAAAAGAAGCAAGGCATACATATAAGCGAGACCTGGCTTGCTGAGCTTAAGAAGCATACTTACCTCTCTAGTAAGCTTTGATTGATAACTTTGTAGGGAAACCTGGAACTGGTATATTCCTAATGAAAGAACATGCGAAGTTTCACAGAGAGAGCAAGTCATAGACTATTCATGAAGTGAGCAAGAGACTTTCTAAAGATTTTTAAAAGCCAGATGAAATGAACATAGATGCAGGAGCTGGCACTAAGAGAAGAAATATGAGCCTAAGCAAGCCATAAGAAGAGGAGAAGAAGGAGAAGCCTAATCCCTTTCTGGGTTAATTTAATAAGTGAACAAATTCATTCATTTAAACCTAAAACTTATTTATAAACATTAATTCTTCCTTCTCTCGAACAAACTGTTGTCTTATCTATGCTTACTCACTTGCAGCTACTCTGAATCAAGTCTACTGTATCGATGGGAAAGTCATGTATTAGGTGATACAGCAGCAGTTCTTGTAGTGAGTCATAATTTAACTCCAATATAATTCGATTCCATTAAACTGTGGGCTATTGGGAACGTTATATACAGGAGTTATGTTTAACTTTTCTTAAGCTTTATTAGACTCCTTAGTCTTATGAACAGAGAGGTTGTCAACAAACAGGATGATCTCTTGGTTACTATACTTCTCTCTGAGCTTATGTAGGAACTCTAAGTACTACTCTCGCTTAATAGAGCGAGGATGAATAACATAACTTTCTAAGCAAGAGTCCTCACTAATACCTGCTAAAACTGCCTAGGTTACTACCTTTACTTTCTAATCTTAGACTTCTATATTATCATACTTCTTTTACCAAGACTTGTTAATAAAGGTGTTGAAGGTAAACACTGCTTCATCAGCGTGTATGAACTTGATGTTATTAGTAATAGCTCTCTGCATTTAATCATATATATAGTTTAAATTATTACTATAAAATGGCACTGTAAAATCAATCACTCTCTTCACTCTGTTGACTGTCTTAAAAGTAATACCATTTCTTCTATAAATGCTGGCTATAGTCTAAGGAGAGATACGAATGTCAGGAAACCTGCAATGAAACATTACAGCTCGCTAGTCTAGAGGAAAGTATGCCCAATACTATAAAGTCTAAGAGTCACAGAGGTAGTCAATATGAGCTTGAGAGAACTTTTATTTTCTTGCTGGATGTTTATAAATGCCAGAATTAAATTGCTAAACAGCTAACATGCAGTGATACCTAACAGTAGAGGCACTCTTGTGTAAGAGCTTTGCTATAGCTGCATAATTCAGTACTGGTTTGACTTAATCTATATTAATACTCGTACCATACCTAAGCTTAAGCAGTAAATCTAAATATTACTCATCAAAAATAGACCCTAAATTTCGCTAATTTCTATTTCTCATTTTGCAAATTGGCCTAATTTCTCTACTAACCCCAATATGACCACAACTATACCCTACAAATCAAAGCACTTATAAACCTCACTAAGGGGTTTTGGAGTTTTGATTGTATTATAATGAGAATTTCTTACAATCAAAAATCAGAGAATGAAATGACAGTTTAAAGATTTTGAGTATTTTAAGAGAAAATAAAGGCAATAAAACTGAGTTTTTAGACAATAATCAACTTGGCTCAATCAATCAATTCAATATTGATAATCAAAATTTCGAATCTCATTGTAATTTCAATTTGTAACAAAGTTATTTAAACAGTCAATTTAAAAACAATAATTATAATTGAATAATTAATTTTATTATATTTTAAATTTCTTATACTGATAAGAAAGTAATGATGGAAAGCATTCATTGAAGAAGGAAGAGAGTTATCTGAGAAAGTTTAAAATAATTCATTACAAAAATGCTTTGAGGAGAAACTAGAGAAACACAGCATGAAAATTGGTCCAATTAACTCCCAAAAAGGGCAATCAGAAGCTACAATCAAGCAACTTGTTAATCATTCTTGGAAGCAAAAGAAAGATGGAACGAAGCGATAAGAAATATCGATCATTGCCTAGAGAAGAATGACATTAAAGGTTACTTTTAATTAGGAAAATAATCAAAACTAATAAAAGGATTGAAGAATAACTGAGAAAGAATTAATCTAGAAGGAATCGCAGGAAAAGATCCTAAAATTATACAGTAGCTTATATTAAGACGAAAGGAAAAAGCAAGATTTAAAAGTCAAACCAAGCGACCAAGTAATGAAGGGTGAAGAAGAGGCAGATCATTTATATTGCGGAATGAACGAAGTTGAGCAGAGTATAAGGGAATGCACTTCAACAAATTAATTGGTATAATTACTTTATTGGAAAAATCTTTGGAATATCAGAGAGAATTTGCAAACAGTATTTATGAAAATAAGGCTGGTTGAATGAAGGGTGATACCACAGTGTAAGGCAGATTAATTTTACTCAGCAAGACTGTTGATAATCACTACCCGAAGTCAATAATACCATAATTGAAGAAGTTGATTAAAAATAAACTTCAAAATAAAAAAAAGCTAATAAAAGTAAATGGGCAACTATTAAAATGGGTTCACAGAAAATAAGATTACCAAATAAAACCTAATTAGACTGACAATACATATTAATAACTAAAGAAGGAGAAAAATTAGTAAAGAGAGGCGTACCTGCTAGTAGATCTCTTTTAAAGGCTTACGACTCAGTCTGAAAAGTCAAACTAACGAGAATTCTAAGAGACAGGGCGAAGTAAGGCGATGATAAAGGCATTATCAAACTAATAGAGGAACTAAAAACAAATAGTAGAATTAAATACGAAGAATAATATATAAATTCTCAAAACGGAGTTTTTCATGGAAGCAGAATCTCCCCAATACTATTAAAAATTTGCTTACAAGATGTATTGTATCCCTAGTTGCAGCTATTAGGATTAATAAGATAAGGAAACTTATAGCCTTTACAGGCGATCTTCTTATAAACATTAAGGACCAACAATAATTCAAAAAGATCCTGTAATGAAATCAACAATAATTCAAAAGGATCTTGGAATGTTTTAGATTGATTGAAACGGCACACAATTTGAAAATAAATATGAAAAAACAGTACTTTTGAGTGACGCCAAATAATTTGAACAAGTCTAACAAATAGAAGGAATTCATAAGGTGAAGGAAGTAAATACTTTGGAATAAATTTAACCTTATATCCTCAATAGATGCTGAGAAAAACTTGAAATGAGATAAAGAGACAGAGAGATTTTTATCAAAGACTTACCAGATTAGACAACCAAACAATTTGTGACACGATAATGGTAAACAAGATCAGGTTACTGTTTACTTAAAGCCAATCATTGCAGCCAAGTATATAAAGGTAGAGGAAATTGACAAGATGGAAACATAGCTGAAGAGAATAGCATTAAGGACCCCAAGAAATATTCCTAATCAAATTCTGAGGAATTTGAAGCATTTAAAATAAAGTAGCTAAAGTCATGTCCATAAAAAAGTCAAACTATTGAAAAGTAAGAAGTTATTCATTACCAAAAATGTAATGGATACTATGATGGCAATCAGCTTAGGGGGGGCATTATGGGATTAGTCACTACTGCAATGTCTTTTAAACAATTATAGACAAAAATCATTTGAGAAATTTCAATCTAATCAACTAGGTAGGAGACCCGACAAGATTTTCAAGCTTAATCAGAGAAACAGACTCAAAGATTTAAATGAAAAAGCACAAACTGAAATCCTATAGCAAATATGACATGGCTTGACTAAAGTAAAAGAGGATTAGAGCTCCAGGAAAACTACCAAAAAAGACAGGTAACTTTTCAGGGTGGCGTACATCAGGAAGCCGAAAATTCAACTCGACGGAGAAAATCAGAGTGAGGAATGAGGAAATTGGAATCTCCAAGACAACGAAAAGAATAATAGTAAGAAAAATACTCATGTAAGAAAGTAAGTGCGTTTGATTTTAAGTGCACACCATTTTTAATATTTTGAATTTTTTATTGCTATTTAATTACGGAAGTAGTTAGCCAACTGACTAAATTAAAAGTAATTTATTTTTGAAAAATATATATTATTTATTGCATAAATAAGTTTTTTAAATTTACAGCCTTGATCCTTATATAAAAACTTACTTCAAAATTACTCACGTTTTAAAATAAGGAATAAATTAAATATTATTTGAATAATCAATAAATAGGATTTAAAATGCTTAGTTAGTTAGCAAGTCATTTAGGTAAGTAAGATAAAAATAAAAATAAAAACAAAACTAGAAAATACAAGCTCATGAAATCATATAATTCATTCTATCATTTCTACGCATCTTCATCATTTCTTTTACCCTTTCTATATTATTCATACTCTTCCTCACTATCTTCTGAACTTTCTCTCCTTTTTCCTGAGTAATCTTATAATTGATAAGCTCTGGTTGCTCTCATTTTCTCTTAGGATGCTGACCTAGCCTTTATCATTTCATGTTTTTTCTTGGTCTTTTCTCTTTTAATTTTTCATCTTAAGTTCTCCGCGAGATTCTTGTTTCATCATTGGATGGACCATTTAAAACTCGCAAGATTCTTTCCATTCATGATGAATTTACCCCTGTATTAAGTATCATTTTTCTATATATTCGAATTGCATACCATTCTTTGAACGAGGGCGTCCCACATATTAATTCGAGACATTTGGTTTATAATTTCAATGTCAAACTCCTGGCCTACCTATTGTTACAAGGCTTCACCTATTTCTTAATATTGTTGTGGGCCTCTTCTTTCTTAATTTATAAACCTGCTCTACCTATTTCCATTTTGAAATGCCCCATCCTTAGCGACAACATTAGGCAGTACCTCCGTGTATTAAGCTAGTCTTTAGCGGATATTTGAAAAACTAGTTGCTCTAGAAATTCTAATGCTATATGGCTTACGGGTCAATATTGCAATTACCCCGCAATCTTTTGGAGATGTTACTTGGTCAATTTCCTTATTTATTGATATTTTGCTGGTCGTTTATTTGGTGCCTAGTATCTCTAATATTTATGAGTGGTTAAACACTAATTTTTTGGAAAAAAAAATTAAAATATAAATTAAAAAACGGCTTTAGTTGTAAATTAAAAACAATACTTGTAAATTAAACAATACTATGAAACTTTAATTAACAATAATATACAAATCTATTTCAACTAGAACATATTTAATTTTAAAGATATTTAAAATATTTCATAATTATGTCATTTATATTATGTACTTTTAAATTATAGATTTTTATATTCATATATTTTTTGATATTTTGACTAATTAATCGCATAAAAATATTTAATTTGTTATTTTCTCTCTTCTTGTTTTGATGTTTTCATTTCAGTTGCGTATTATTACAAAAAATATTAATTTATTTATTTTATATTTAAGTAATTATAAATTTAGGCTTAAACATTATCTATGAAATAAAGTGATTGAATTTTAGAGAGGGTATGATCAAGTAAAGTGTCTATGAATATGTAAAAGTAGAATTAATTATTTTTCTAATTAACTTTTAACTTTTTAAGTTTAGATTATAATCAATAAAGACTTGCAGCTTAATCTTAATTTAAAGATTCATCAGAAGACAACAAAATTAAAAAACTTTCGACAGCTCTCATTAATCTGTATCGTAGTCTTATATTTTTATAACATTAAATCTATTAAACAATAGAAGAAAAAAACTTCTATTTAGCTTCTTGCCTTTTAAAGCTAAGAATCTCTATATCCTAAAACATCTTAAATACTAAAACATAAACTTTAATGAAGAGGAAAATCACCTAATAAGAACCCAGAGCTAATAATTAATGATCATTTTATAACTGTTAAAGATCTAGGGTATTGACGTCCTCCAGTCACAGATGACGTCCTCCGGTCACAGATGACGTCAGGAAGTCACAGTATTATAAATAAGGAAATTTATTTGTAATAAACGTTCAAAGCACTCAATTTTTTACGGGAGGGTCTTATGACTGCAACAACTAGCATTTCGGGATCACAAGTGGTGGAACTTCTTGTTCGCAACCATAGCAAAATAAATAATAACATGGGTCAAGTGGCGGAAACCCCTTTACATATTTGGAGACAAAGCCTTCGAAAAGACAATTATGATAGATAATTTGTTTTTATTTAGTTGTATGAAACCTTGTAAACCCACTTAAATTTGAACTATTCTTACCTGAAGAAGCAATATTCGATAGATAAGTATGGCTAGTTTGGTTAATTGAAGAGCATGTAAAGATGTAAAAATTTTATAGATGAAAAAAAAACAAGAAATACCATAAAAAGACTAGTTAGCTAATTTTTCGCATAAATTAGTATTGTACATACCTAAGACTGGTAATCAAATTTTTGAATAAATGCAAGAATAATGTCTTGAATGTTCAAAATATTAATGCAAACATTATAGGATGATGATTCATATAAATCCAATTAAAGGAGTTTTGCCTTACTTGAATATTGGGTCAAGAATGTGCATGAAATGATGAACAGCTACACAGACATAATAAAAGATTTTAGTCGAAAATTGTGGCAAAATAATCTAATAAAAATAAGAATTAATCAAGCTTAAAAAATACATACTCAATGTATTTTTATATAAAAAAATTTATAATTAATTAGTAACGATGAAGTTTTTAAGATTACATTTAATATACAATCCGAAATTTTTTTATCAAATGAATTGCATCTGAGCCTTGTCAGGGTGCCAACTCCTTGAACTCAGCAATTATTTGTTTAACTTTGGTTGTTCAAACAAGGGGATCCACTCTTTTTGATCCCGCACCCAAGGACACTGCCGGAAAAGTTCATAGAAATATCTTTTATAGTGCTTCCCAAATCTATCACATTAAAATTTCAATATTTATTATAATGTGACCTCCTGACGTCATCTGTGACCTCCGGACGTCACCTGTGACCTCCTGACGTCATCTATGACTGGAGGACGTCAGTGTGACTTCCCGACGTCACCTGTGACCTCCTGACGTCAGTGTGACTTCCTGACGTCACCTGTGACTGGAGGACGTCATTTGTGACTGGAGGACGTCAATACCCAAGATCTAAATCAATTTTTATTTTTAACTAAATCTCTAACTCAAAATCATTTAGTTGATGCAATAATATAGGATGTAGTAATCAGAAGAATAATCCTTAAGATTATTGCTGTTTCATGAAATTCATTGATCCTATTATAAGAAGACACTTCGACAAAAATCCCATAAGGACAAGCCACTGAGGATCATCTTCCCCGATATATTTAGAATGAATGATCCTGTAATTTATGTCACTAATGATATCCAAGTGAAGCAGAGCAAAGATTAACTTTCAAAACACTACTAAAATACAAATATTTCGCTAAAAAACCCTGAATAAAAATTTGTAAGAAGAAAGGGATTAATAAAAAGACAACACAGGATCGTAATCTAGAAAATCTTTGCCACCAACAGAATCATAATTAAAATGAACGTTTTTATAATTGAGAGATTTAAATTCCTTTTTGAATTAATTGAACTTAATATTTAGTAATTAATTACAAAGTCATGAAAAAATGCCTGTTAAGTAGTTATATTTACCATTTCAGGCTATTTGCATGATTGAATAGTTTAATTACTACTTATCATGACTAATCACATTAATCTCGGTTTTGTACCACTACTATTCTTACTAGATGTAATGCTAATAAATATTTATTATTAGATATTTTTTGTTAAATTTTAAGTAAATAAAACTTCACCTTCAATCAGACATTTCAAATTTTATAAATTTAATTCATTAAATTTCAAAACTTTTATGAACGAAAACAGCTCGAAGTATTAAGAAATTGCTTATTTAATTGCAGTGAATTTTCTTAAACCTTATAGGACACTTGGCCATTTATTACATATAATTGTGGGATCTTTGAGAACTTATTTAGTTTATTTTATTTTTAATATTTTTTTAATTTTTCGATATATTTCCTTGTGTTAAAGTTTTTTAAGTTTAAAGTGTTAATCCTTTTTTTGCAATTTTATCAGAATCAATTAATTATTTATTTATTACAGTTATCCAGTTCATTAAATAGATTATCATTGTGTAAAAAAATGACTTTATTCAAAGCAAATAAATTATATGGAATTTGAGGCGATTGTAATTTGATATGTAAAGTATATCTTTCAGGTAATTTTATATTATTTTGAACTAGCTTTTTCAGGTAGTGCTTTGATTTTTATCAGTTTCACTTTATAATGAGTATGATATAAATATTCAATTATCCTCAATTTAAATAAATTATAAATTGAGATTAATCTCTAATAAATTATAAATTTCTTAAAAATTGATTTATAATCGCTAATATCGCTATAGATCATGACGAAAATAAAAAAAAATATTGTTTAATAAAAATATAAAAATAGACCAGATTTAATTATTAAACTAGTTATTTTTTAAAGCAAGAAATAAAAACTTTTTAAAGCAAAAAATCATTATAATCTAAGATAGTTTAACAGATTGTAAAAATTTATTGATAAACCACGTTTATAAAAAAATAAATAATTTTTAATATAGAAAAAAACAATGCATGGTTGAGTATATATTGCCTAACCCATCTCCTATATTCTGGTGAAAAATGTGAATAAAGATATTTATTACTGCTTTATATTTTACTATTTTGATCTTAATATTATGAATGGCGATTAAAGTTAATAGTAAAATTTTCCCCATAATTGAGAGTACAAACATTTTTTTAAAAAAAAAGATGATTTTTTTATCCTAACTGACAAATGAAGAGTAGATATTTACCTTAATTTAATTTTCAAATAATTTTGCAAAGTTTCTATATGAAAGTTTTTTATAATTTCATTATCTAAATAAATGTATTAAATAAATAATAATTAAGTGTTAAGAATATTTAATTTTAATATTATTCATTAGGAAAATATATAGAAGTTTTTTCTTAAATTAATTATTTTTAAAAATGTTTTATAGTAAAAAATTTAGATGAAATTAATTGAGTTACATTTAAGTCATTTTATTTTATTTAAAATTAAATTTAATTATTATTATAAAGAAAAAAATAGCTAATTTAAAAAATTACTGTATTTGTAAAAAAAATGGTAGAATAAAAAGTTATCTTTAAATCTACAAATTAAAGAAATATACTATGTTTTTTAAAATTTTAAGAGGTAAATTCATAATGGGATTTGTTGTAATTTTAATAATTACAGTATTTAAATATGAATAAACAGGGGAAAAAATCTAAAAAAAAGTCTTAAAATAAAATTTGTGAAAGTCATTCATTTATGCAAACTTATCTTGGAAGAATATGGTAAATTGTGCTATTTATCAAATATATGAGAGTTTAGGTTGGTTGTATTAATTAATAATTCAATTAATTTATATCATCTAAGTAGATAAAAAATGAATATCATCAACAGTAGATAAACAATCAAAGTTCTCCCCTATATTTTTAAGCATTAAAAAAAATATTAATCATTCTTAAACTTTCGTTTAAGAAATGTTGTGTACCTACCTGTGTCTTAATAATTATCATAGCCTTTCTTAAACTGCGTCACCAGAATTACTTCGATAATTATTACCACAAGTGAGTAAAGGTCTTGCCTAGTATCAGATATTTCCATTTCCTTCAAATCTCTATCATGCTAATATATGGTCAATGGGATTTAACTTATCAGAGCTTTGAGACCAACTATAGATGCATGAGAAAAGTTTGTTATAAAAATCTGGGGTTCTTTGTCACTTTTAAGCTTGATATTTTCAGGAGTCAAATACCTATGGACTATTCCTAACTAGTGTAGATTTTTAATAGCCTTAATCAACTAGTCTATTATAACTTTCTTAGAAACTATATTGCCAAGTCTTATCATTAACTACAAATTAGTAGAGCTCTCCTTAGTCTTTATATACATGTTAAAGTCATCAAAACTTACTCCAACTATTTAATCAAAATGCTCAGCTTAGTTTTCTTGAATTAAGCTCATTATTTTAAGCTAATTAAAAAGTCTAGTAACTAAATTCAAATCTTTATTCAAGGCCTTTTCTAATGAATACATAAGTCTCCATTTATCTGATTGAATAGGCTGGTTTTAGAATAGAACACTCCAATGTGTTTTGAAATCTTAATAATACTTTTTAATTCCCACCTAACCATTTCATAGAAGTTAGTTAAAATGCTTTACTCTTTACCATCAAAACCTTGGTCATGTTATTTTTGAAAAGTATTGAGGATCTATTCTTCAAGAATGGTAACACTCTCATCAGTATTTGGCTAAAATGCTTTAACAGAAGCAGGAGATTATTTAAAGAGCATTGCATTTGTTTCCTGTAAAAGTTAGCTCTTGTCAATTTGATATACCCTTCGTTTAGTCGTTAGCAATGAGGCATTAAATCTACTTAATTGTCTATAAAAAATAAGAAAAAATTTGCTTACAATCTCGGAATAGCAGGCAAAGCTCTGCTATACTATGCTAACATAAATGTGTAAGCAATTAATCTTTATCATTAAATGATTTTACATTTAGTTCCTACTGTTAGCATACACAACATTCATACTCCCTTGGCGTTTGAGTTGAGAGAAGGACCCTTGATTTCTTGTGTGAACTTTTCTATGTCTCTTCAATTTTACTGGAGTATACACTTAATTGCAAATGTCACATTTAGTGAATTTCTAAGGCTTTTTGTATTGAGTTTTAGCTCTTCTCTTTCTTCTGCTTTTCCAAATCTCCAAGTATTCTTAGTATAGTTGATGCTATCTTGAAACTATTTTGCTCCCTGATAATAATAGTTTATGTAATTTGAAAATTACCTGAATTTAAGTCTTAGATTCTTCTGAATCTTAGGAGGAATTTGACTGAGAATACCTTGATGACAAAGAAAAAGATTCCGTAATTTAAGTTTAAGAAATTACTTAATTTAAAGTTTATATTAAATAGATTTAAATAAGGTACTTAAAACAATTTTTAAAATTGTGGTAAAATATATTATTATCAAACCCAGAAACCCCTAATATCATAAAGTTTATATCCCCTATTTGTCCCAGGGCACATCCCTATTTTTCATCTAGGGGTTCTTGAGTTTTAACTTTGAAAATTCTCAATTTCAAAGAAAGTTAAAGTCATATATACTTTGATAAAATGATATTTATTTGTTTGGGGAAAAAGAATTATAAAACAAATGAAAGATTTGTTTATTCTCATACATAAACTTTTTTTGTTGAAA
>ARYC01020200.1:0-19624 GCA_000711775.1 Oxytricha trifallax
GTCAGTGTGACTTCCCGACGTCACCTGTGACCTCCTGACGTCAGTGTGACTTCCTGACGTCACCTGTGACTGGAGGACGTCATTTGTGACTGGAGGACGTCAATACCCAAGATCTAAATCAATTTTTATTTTTAACTAAATCTCTAACTCAAAATCATTTAGTTGATGCAATAATATAGGATGTAGTAATCAGAAGAATAATCCTTAAGATTATTGCTGTTTCATGAAATTCATTGATCCTATTATAAGAAGACACTTCGACAAAAATCCCATAAGGACAAGCCACTGAGGATCATCTTCCCCGATATATTTAGAATGAATGATCCTGTAATTTATGTCACTAATGATATCCAAGTGAAGCAGAGCAAAGATTAACTTTCAAAACACTACTAAAATACAAATATTTCGCTAAAAAACCCTGAATAAAAATTTGTAAGAAGAAAGGGATTAATAAAAAGACAACACAGGATCGTAATCTAGAAAATCTTTGCCACCAACAGAATCATAATTAAAATGAACGTTTTTATAATTGAGAGATTTAAATTCCTTTTTGAATTAATTGAACTTAATATTTAGTAATTAATTACAAAGTCATGAAAAAATGCCTGTTAAGTAGTTATATTTACCATTTCAGGCTATTTGCATGATTGAATAGTTTAATTACTACTTATCATGACTAATCACATTAATCTCGGTTTTGTACCACTACTATTCTTACTAGATGTAATGCTAATAAATATTTATTATTAGATATTTTTTGTTAAATTTTAAGTAAATAAAACTTCACCTTCAATCAGACATTTCAAATTTTATAAATTTAATTCATTAAATTTCAAAACTTTTATGAACGAAAACAGCTCGAAGTATTAAGAAATTGCTTATTTAATTGCAGTGAATTTTCTTAAACCTTATAGGACACTTGGCCATTTATTACATATAATTGTGGGATCTTTGAGAACTTATTTAGTTTATTTTATTTTTAATATTTTTTTAATTTTTCGATATATTTCCTTGTGTTAAAGTTTTTTAAGTTTAAAGTGTTAATCCTTTTTTTGCAATTTTATCAGAATCAATTAATTATTTATTTATTACAGTTATCCAGTTCATTAAATAGATTATCATTGTGTAAAAAAATGACTTTATTCAAAGCAAATAAATTATATGGAATTTGAGGCGATTGTAATTTGATATGTAAAGTATATCTTTCAGGTAATTTTATATTATTTTGAACTAGCTTTTTCAGGTAGTGCTTTGATTTTTATCAGTTTCACTTTATAATGAGTATGATATAAATATTCAATTATCCTCAATTTAAATAAATTATAAATTGAGATTAATCTCTAATAAATTATAAATTTCTTAAAAATTGATTTATAATCGCTAATATCGCTATAGATCATGACGAAAATAAAAAAAAATATTGTTTAATAAAAATATAAAAATAGACCAGATTTAATTATTAAACTAGTTATTTTTTAAAGCAAGAAATAAAAACTTTTTAAAGCAAAAAATCATTATAATCTAAGATAGTTTAACAGATTGTAAAAATTTATTGATAAACCACGTTTATAAAAAAATAAATAATTTTTAATATAGAAAAAAACAATGCATGGTTGAGTATATATTGCCTAACCCATCTCCTATATTCTGGTGAAAAATGTGAATAAAGATATTTATTACTGCTTTATATTTTACTATTTTGATCTTAATATTATGAATGGCGATTAAAGTTAATAGTAAAATTTTCCCCATAATTGAGAGTACAAACATTTTTTTAAAAAAAAAGATGATTTTTTTATCCTAACTGACAAATGAAGAGTAGATATTTACCTTAATTTAATTTTCAAATAATTTTGCAAAGTTTCTATATGAAAGTTTTTTATAATTTCATTATCTAAATAAATGTATTAAATAAATAATAATTAAGTGTTAAGAATATTTAATTTTAATATTATTCATTAGGAAAATATATAGAAGTTTTTTCTTAAATTAATTATTTTTAAAAATGTTTTATAGTAAAAAATTTAGATGAAATTAATTGAGTTACATTTAAGTCATTTTATTTTATTTAAAATTAAATTTAATTATTATTATAAAGAAAAAAATAGCTAATTTAAAAAATTACTGTATTTGTAAAAAAAATGGTAGAATAAAAAGTTATCTTTAAATCTACAAATTAAAGAAATATACTATGTTTTTTAAAATTTTAAGAGGTAAATTCATAATGGGATTTGTTGTAATTTTAATAATTACAGTATTTAAATATGAATAAACAGGGGAAAAAATCTAAAAAAAAGTCTTAAAATAAAATTTGTGAAAGTCATTCATTTATGCAAACTTATCTTGGAAGAATATGGTAAATTGTGCTATTTATCAAATATATGAGAGTTTAGGTTGGTTGTATTAATTAATAATTCAATTAATTTATATCATCTAAGTAGATAAAAAATGAATATCATCAACAGTAGATAAACAATCAAAGTTCTCCCCTATATTTTTAAGCATTAAAAAAAATATTAATCATTCTTAAACTTTCGTCTAAGAAATGTTGCGTACCTACCTGTGTCTTAATAATTATCATAGCCTTTCTTAAACTGCGTCCCAAGAATTACTTCGATTATTATTACCACAAGTGAGTAAAGGTCTTATCTAGTATCAGACATTTCCATTTCCTTCAAATCTCTAGCATGCTAATATGAGGTCAATGGGATTTAACTTATCTGAGCTTTGAGACCAACTATAGATGCATGAGAAAAGTTTGTTATAAAAATCTGGGGTTCTTTGTCACTTTTAACCTTGATATTTTCAGGAGTCAAATACCTATGGACTATTCCTAACTAGTGTAGATTTTTAATAGCCTTAATCAACTAGTCTATTATAACTTTCTTAGAAACTATATTGCCAAGTCTTATCATTAACTACAAATTAGTAGAGCTCTCCTTAGTCTTTATATACATGTTAAAGTCATCAAAACTTACTCCAACTATTTAATCAAAATGCTCAGCTTAGTTTTCTTGAATTAAGCTCATTATTTTAAGCTAATTAAAAAGTCTAGTAACTAAATTCAAATCTTTATTCAAGGCCTTTTCTAATGAATACATAAGTCTCCATTTATCTGATTGAATAGGCTGGTTTTAGAATAGAACACTCCAATGTGTTTTGAAATCTTAATAATACTTTTTAATTCCCACCTAACCATTTCATAGAAGTTAGTTAAAATGCTTTACTCTTTACCATCAAAACCTTGGTCATGTTATTTTTGAAAAGTATTGAGGATCTATTCTTCAAGAATGGTAACACTCTCATCAGTATTTGGCTAAAATGCTTTAACAGAAGCAGGAGATTATTTAAAGAGCATTGCATTTGTTTCCTGTAAAAGTTAGCTCTTGTCAATTTGATATACCCTTCGTTTAGTCGTTAGCAATGAGGCATTAAATCTACTTAATTGTCTATAAAAAATAAGAAAAAATTTGCTTACAATCTCGGAATAGCAGGCAAAGCTCTGCTATACTATGCTAACATAAATGTGTAAGCAATTAATCTTTATCATTAAATGATTTTACATTTAGTTCCTACTGTTAGCATACACAACATTCATACTTCCCTTGGCGTTTGAGTTGAGAGAAGGACCCTTGATTTCTTGTGTGAACTTTTCTATGTCTCTTCAATTTTACTGGAGTATACACTTAATTGCAAATGTCACATTTAGTGAATTTCTAAGGCTTTTTGTATTGAGTTTTAGCTCTTCTCTTTCTTCTGCTTTTCCAAATCTCCAAGTATTCTTAGTATAGTTGATGCTATCTTGAAACTATTTTGCTCCCTGATAATAATAGTTTATGTAATTTGAAAATTACCTGAATTTAAGTCTTAGATTCTTCTGAATCTTAGGAGGAATTTGACTGAGAATACCTTGATGACAAAGAAAAAGATTCCGTAATTTAAGTTTAAGAAATTACTTAATTTAAAGTTTATATTAAATAGATTTAAATAAGGTACTTAAAACAATTTTTAAAATTGTGGTAAAATATATTATTATCAAACCCAGAAACCCCTAATATCATAAAGTTTATATCCCCTATTTGTCCCAGGGCACATCCCTATTTTTCATCTAGGGGTTCTTGAGTTTTAACTTTGAAAATTCTCAATTTCAAAGAAAGTTAAAGTCATATATACTTTGATAAAATGATATTTATTTGTTTGGGGAAAAAGAATTATAAAACAAATGAAAGATTTGTTTATTCTCATACATAAACTTTTTTTGTTGAAATTTTTTTGTTCATTAATGATATTGCGTTAAATTTCTTTAGACAAGACCCAATCTAAATAGTAATGTATAACCAATCAAATTTATTCATTTATACTATAAGCGAATTAAATTAATAGACTTAAACTTTTCATTCTAAATCAAAATATTTAAGTCGTAACTATTTTTAATTAAATTCATATTAAATAGACTTACCAAGCTTATGGAAAGTAACAGGAATTTCGTGAACATAAACATTAAGTAGCTGGAGGGAAATCTGAATACCAAACAAGACTGGTGGTGCCACTTCAAATATTCATGCAATTTTCCTAACGTAAATACTTTAGTGGGATATCACATGCCTAGTTTTAAAAAGACTACTATGAGGTTCATTAAAGATGTATTGAGCTGCAAGAAAGAGCTCATAAAATCTGCAGACATAATTTATGTCAATGTCCCTAACTTCCCAGAGCTCTCTGTAGCAAACATTTATGACCTAATTAAAAATGAGGAAGCTGTAAACAAATACCTAGGAATTTACGAAGACATAAAGGAGCTACCTGACAAGCACTTCTTCTTTGGAATATTAGGTACACTAAAGAATGAGTTCATTACATAGCTTGTCCAGAATCAGCAGAATCTTAGATACACAGGCTAAGCTGATGAAGAATAGAAAGAAACTATTCAAATAATTGAAGAATTACTCAAAGAAATCCAATCTATTTCCAGATACTCCAGTAAGTTTTAAATACATAAATTTATGTATGCTTTATTTTTGAAAAGAAAGGAAAGGCCTTATCGATGCAAAAGATCAGTTTTCAAGGGAGAAAATAGAACAAAAAACGGAAAAGATTTGAGATTGTTTCAGAATAACAGCAGCCAATGTAAATTCAGTAACATAATTAAAATTTTATGCACATAAACAATGTCTCGCAAATTATGAAAAGCCCACCAAGCATAAGAATGCAATTTAACATGTGACATAAAATAATTTTTTAACATAAACTTTAAGTCAATTAATTATTTATGTCTTAAGTAATAAAGAACAAATCAAATCTAAGCACCTTCTTTCACTGTTTTTACAATCACTTGTTTGAATTTATGTTATAGATTTTTCCACAAAGAAATAGTTTGTCTTATTGTTAACCCTGAAATCATGTTGACATAAAGTTTAAGTATAGTCTTTCTTTGCCCTTGAAAAGACCATTTCTATGCAATTGTATTTAGATGAATAAGGGCTATTGAACATCAATCTCCAACCATTTTTCAAAACCTACTCTTACAACAACTTCGAATGGTGAGCTCTTAAGTTATCTAGGAATATTGTTAATTGCTTTCCCTCATACCTATCTTTCAATTTATCTATTACAAGTTGCAAGTCTGGTAACTTAATAGATTTCTTCTTTATGATAAATTGCTCTAGTCCGAACTTCCCACTAATGATAACAGCAGCTGCTAGTGTATCAACACAAAGTCCCTCTTTATTTAGTACTTGATTTTCATACTTTCTTGCCCAAGATTTTATGTTCACACTATGCGCCTTGAAAATAGTCTCATCGAGATAAACTATGTTTTCTTCTTTTTCAGACATTTTTATTAATTAAGGGTATGTCTATTACTAAATATCTAAAATGTTTTACTTCTTTTTTTCAGTTAAGAAATAGTCTGTCCTAGTGCTCTTGAAACTTATTCCATGGGCCTTGTATATTCTATGAAGTTGTTGCTTAGTTATTTTCTTTTCCGGAAAAGTTCTATGAAAAAGAAGAGCACGCTTTTACAATGATAAATGCTTCTAAGCTTATAGTGTATTTAGCTAAAATACGATTATTTTTGTGAATAAATTGATTAATCAAGATTAAACATGTTTAATAATAAATATTAAAATAAATATATATTTTTAGGTAGTCTACCGCAGATTTTATAGTATAAACCTGTTTTGCGGTAGAGTACCTTAATTATATAATTAAATTAAAATTTAAATAAATAAATATAGCATTACTTTTTCGAGAGAATGCATTATAAATTTTATTTTTATATTTAAGGATCAAATAATAATTCTTGTAACTATTTTAAGAATCATCATTTTAAGTTTTAGCTTTTTAATATTGTATTTTTATGTTTTAATTATTTATTATATATTACACTATTATTAAATGCATTCTCTCGAAAAAGTAATGCTATATTTATTTATTTAAATTTTAATTTAAATATATAATTAAGGTACTCTACCGCAAAACAGGTTTATACTATAAAATCTGCGGTAGACTACCTAAAAATATATATTTATTTTAATATTTATTATTAAACATGTGTAATCTTGATTAATCAATTTATTCACCAAAATAATCTATTTTAGCTAATTGCTGTGAACCAAGTACTCCAAATCATGTTGATCCAGTTTAGCTTGTTCTTATTATTGTTTGTTTTCTTAAATAAACGAGGTTTTAATTCACTTTATTATTCTATTGATTAAACTTTCTTTGAATCCTGTTATTTTTCTTATCTCTTTAATTTTCATAAATAACTTAGAGTCTTTGCTATATTCATCTTTCCCAAACCTTAGGAGTTTTATAAGCTTTATATTGACTTCAGAAAATTAATTTTTGTACTTCATTATTCAATTTATTAATTAATACAACCAACCTAAATTCTCATATATTTGATAACTCACTGTTCAAGGAAGTCCATTCGGTTGTTGAACAAATTTGCTGGTAACACTAGTCTTGGTGGGATCACAGGGGCTGGAGTCCACTTCTTAAAGCCATCATCCTGTAGAGGAGTTATCCAGACATCTAGAATGTCTCACTATTATGAGATCAAGGACACCAGTTTTGAAGAAAAGGGATTGCCTAGCTAGTATAAATGCAGAGAAAGTTTACATAAATTCGTACTGTGTATATTCCCTGACTACGCGAATGGAATAATTGAAATTGGCATATCATTCTTGAAACTACTAGTGTAAGAGGCGTTGGAACCTTCTTGACTGTCCAGCTGAAAAGAAGAGAGTAAGCTGCTTTAGGCTACGCTCCTAGATAAATAAAAAATAGTGGTGTTGGCTAAGTTTGCTAGAAATAATGCTCAAAGACTATGCACAAATGAAAAGCTAGTTATATTAATATCTTTGATATCATTGGCAAAAATAGAATTAGAACAATAAATTTAGGTGATTCAGTAAAATAATAGTTTTAGTTTCAATTGATTATGTTTATAAACCACCAATGCCTATATAACATAAATGATATGTCTTACAAGAAGTAAAAATTTAAACATTTCCCAGATATTAGTAATTAATGAACTTTTTTCTTATTGTATTATAATATAACTTTATTAATTAAATAATTAAAACCACACTCCATCACAAACGGTATATTTATTTTAGATAGAGTGATGTATTGTGTGTTTATAATTGTTATTCTCAATTATGCTTAAATATAACATTTCATTTTAATAAAATAATTTTGATGATGATGAATAACTTAAGGTAAGGTGAATATGAAAACTAGAAATTAAGATCTCTAGTATTAAATATATAATTATTATTGTTGCTGTTGTTATTGCTATTATTATTATTGAGCGTATATATATTAGTTAGTTTGAATTATTCCTTGTGGTGATATATATATTGCCTAAAATGCATGTCTTTGCGTCTTTTGTCTCCGGTATTTCTTCAGAGGGGGAGCGACTTTGGCCGTTTAGACCTATGTGCCTCTCATAGAGTGCTCCTGGGGGGCTTGTCCCTTGTCATCTCTTCCCATGTCCTGACTAGCCTCTTCGGACCCTGACTCAGCCTGGGCGCGGCCTTTGTCAGGGGTATCCCTGAGGGGCATGTCCTATGCTTGGACCGGTCAGCGTGCCAAACCCTGAAACCTGATCTCTTTTTATTTTTATTCTTTCGCTTTTTTAGAGATGTTTTTATCAGGTTTTTCGTTATCATCAAGCACTGTATTCTTATTTTTGTGTAGTAATCAGCTTGACATCTTTAGCAATAATAACAATAATTATAATTATAAAATAACATATAATTTTAGTTTTATTTATTATGATAAATGTTATTATAATTCACACTTAATTTATGGATAGATTTAAAAAGTTATCAATTTCAACAATCAAAAAATTCTATTATACTCATTGCTTATTTATTCACTAAAATTAAATGTTATTTATATAAAATGAAATGTTATATTTAAGCATAATTGAGAATAGCAATTATAAACATACTATACCACACTTTAAAGTGTGGTTTTAATTATTTAATTAATAAAGTTATAATAATAATAATATAATAATATAATAATAATAAATAATCCACATCGGGGGCTCAAGACCTCCAGATGTATATAGTGGTTACCACTATGTAAGGGACAAGCCCTTTTATAACAATTAATTTTGAACTTTCTGTTCAAGGTATACTAAGTGTTCATCTTCTTCCTCTTCTGTTGTTTCCTTTCTTCTTTCTGTTGTTGTTTTGTCTTCTCTTGTTAGGTCTATTGTTCTTCTTTTTTGTGTGTTTTTTGGAGTTGAGAATTTGGATGTTATCTCCGGATTCTTTGAATCTAAGTCTGTTGTCTAATGCTTGGATTCTAAGCGAAAAGTTGATTTCTTTTAAGGCTATTTGTTTTTTAAGCCTTGTAGTGAGGAGTTGAATTATGTCTGACTTAATGAAGTAGGCATGCTTTTAGAGGCATTTTAAGTGGATCTTCACTTTTTTGGTGAATTCTTCTGACTGGTAGTGAATCAGAATGCAGGACTTTTTGCTTGCCTCTGTGTTTTTCATAATGATTAGGGCGAAAAGTCTGATCATATTTAGAGTTTCCTACGTTGTTGCTGTCCCAGTCTTGTTTTGGATCTGGGTCTTTAGGTTAGCTTCAGTCTCAAAGTAAATTCCTTTTGCTGTTATTTGGTCTAGCGGTGAGAAGACTTGTAGTGCATTGGCGAACTAATTGATGGTCTTGAAATGTTCTGTACAGTACAGGAGGTCCATATTGAGATGCAGGCTTCTCTATTGTCTAATCTGTCTTAGAGTTCAGCTCTTGTAATTTGTTATTACATATATTGTAGGTCCTCTTTTATAATTAATTATTATAGTTGGATCCTAAACTATTAATTTATTATCTGCTATTTAATAAGGTAAGAAATGTGAAATTTAGAGGATGATTTAAATACATTTATGAATTTAGTTTAAATACAAAGAGTCTTAATTGGTAGTTTGAATATTCTTAAATACAGATGGACTCCTATGCCAATCTTTTATGTTTGATCAGGACCTTGGCATCAAGTTAAAACTAGTAGATTCAAAGGTAGAAGCACTAAAGGCATTGCTTTGCATCCCCAGGGTTGAAGAAGTTAAGTTTGATAAATTTTAAATCCCATTATTGTGCTTATTACACAATTGCCTCCCTTTTCAGTCTTAAACCGTCTTAATTGAGGCATGGGGCCATGGATATCAAGATCAAAATTTTTTTTTCTCATCCATCTGATATGGCAATAATTTCAACACCTCTTGCCTTATTTCTTCCTTTGGGTAAATTCTAGATGGATTCTTACACCAAGACTTCCGGATTTCTAGTTTATAACTATTTAATACAATCTCTGCCAAATCTTGCTAGATTACGGCCCTAATCAGGGCTTTTCCCAGCACACCTAAAGTTTGCACAATGCCAATATGCAAACCACGATGAGGGATAGTTCTTAAGCTTGCCAATAGATGCCAGACTATCGATGTCTATGCAGCATATTGTGCCCATACAAGCCAAAAGAGACAAAAAGTAGGGGTTTTTGGTTATTAAGAATCATTTAAGACTGGCGATTTTAATTAAGAATGCATTAAGTTTAATTAAGAACGACTCCAAAGTCTTAATAAAATTAATTAAAAATGCTAACAAAGAGCGGCAAAATTTAAATTTTCGAGAAGGAATCTTAAATGATATTATAAGAGGAGGGTATTAGCCTAGCTATTATGCCTCTCAAGACTCTAAGTTTCAGGCGCCATAGACCTTGAAGTTGGATGTTAACGTAGGATCTAAATCGGATCACGATTTGGATGTGAATGAATCAGCGTAAGGCAACATGACCAACAACAAGGGTCGAAGGTCAAAATACCATGGCGCCTAATATCCCCATCTGATTGATCAAGCTAAACTAGTCCTCCCCCAGCATAATTATGACATCAAAAAAATTCTTGAAATGGAAGAATTCCAACCCTTAAAAGGATCCACAGACTTACCTCGATTCATAAACAAGTTCATCTTGAATAAAAAAATTTCACGGACTTCAAAAACTGAGAAAGCTAAGAGTGTTGTTGACGCTCATAAGGATGATTACCTACTTCAATTTAATGACACATCTCGGATCGAGTTTGATCAACCAGACATACCATGCAAATCTTAAAGCTAACTCTAAGTCTAAGAGGAAAGGAAGACAAACCTGGGTCAATAGCTCCAGAATCAAATAACTCAGGCTTATCTCCGAGAGTTCATAATGTTAAAGGCAGAGGACAGGTACAGCTTCTTGGAGCAAATTCACTCAAGGAACAGTGCAAGTTTAATTGACTTTCTTTAAAAGCTCAAACACACAAGTACTCTGTCCTCCACAAAAGGGCTATTCAGGATAATACAAGAACTCCTCATCAACCTTAAACCCCCAATGCAGATTAGGACAAGGATTTTCCTAAATTCTTTGCTGTTTTATGGGTATGAGACTATTGACTTTGACATTGAGCTATTAAGATCAGCTATGCAACTTTTAACTAGCAAGCCAGATCCCGAATTGTGTCTAGGCCTTGCTTCTTTTATCTTTATTAATGATGTCTCAGAGATCTCATAGTTAACAGACGACTTGACACTCCTCGATACTGTTAAATTCTGACATTATTCCACTCATGCAGTCTCTGCTCTCAATGTTAAACGTAGACAGTCAGGTGGTCCATATCTTACCTAACAGCCTAAGAATACTCAGCAGACCTTTCATATAGTAACTGAATCGCGATTCTGGACTAGGTATCATTAGAGATGTCCCCATTGAGGTTGTTTAATATCATGTGTAAATATGTTCCCTTGTTTAAGCCAAATCAGATGCTTAGTTGGAAAAGTTCTTAAACACCATGAGGGAAATTTACATAAATTAGTGGGACTATTTTGACTAGATTTTCTTCATGTACTTGATGCGAGAGATATCACGGACTCTGGTTTCAAGCTCCACAAGATGGAGGAGTAAGCTTGATGAAATCCAAAAGGTGTGCTTATGTATTGGGACCTTGCTATTGGAGAGAAAAGAACTTAAGTTTAAAGAGCTAATAGACGAGGTCCTTGCTGGCAATATGAAACAGCTTGAACTCCAAAAGAAACTTCCAAAAAATGCTAGCTAATTCACTGCTGACTAAAAGTCTACAGCTTATCAGCAGCTGCAATTCTTAAACAAGAACTCGAAAGAAGTTGAATCGTTCCTTCGGCGGCCAGTGAAAGATGCCTTCAAGCCCACATTATTTCAAAAGAAACTAGAAGAGCATCTTGGGTTTTCATTGCTTCCACTACAGACCCTTTGTATAAACTATCTTATGTAGTGCCAGTCGTCAAGGGCATTTATCAACTTCGGAATGGGGAATGGAAAGACTCTAATGTGCATTTGCATTGCCACATATTTAGCATAATCTACTCAAAGTCCAGTCTTCATCGTTGGTAAGAACGATCACTTAGTCCTCCGGGATGAAAAGACTTATTAGTCAACAATAACTGGAATGGGAATTAGAGTCAACGTTGGCGAGTGGGACTCTAAAGTGGGAATTTACTTCTTGACTTAGAAAGATGTTGAGCAGTTTAGCAAGGATTCAAACTTTATAAATTCGTGGTAGAAAGGTAGCGTTGTTATGGATGAGCATGATTGGATCATGTTTGATGGCAACATAAATTAAATGAAGAGCGTGATTTAACTTTGCAGCCATGTCATAAGCTTGTAGCTTTCACTGGATCTGTGCTTAATTAAAAAGAAGCCACGATCCTGAGCGACATCTTTGGAGTTAGAGAAGTAACCTTTCCTTCGATATCCTCGGTCACAAGTCAAAGAAGAACTCATCTCCCAGATATCCTTGTACCATCTAAATTGCAGGAGTATAATAGATAGCTCATAAGCATTCTAGAGGCTTAGACTTTAAAAACACCCGTAGTCATTGTATGCCAACAATCCTTTCCTCACATCGAAAGCATCCTAAAAAAGCAGAGTCATCTCAAAGTCATGATTGTGAAAAACCTAAGAGGAGGTAAGGTTGAAGCATCTTTAGAGGGAACGCTATGTCTCAAAAATGCCAGCGGTAGGTATGGAGTTTTTGTTTTAAGTGAGCAGCAGGGAAGAGGAACAGACTTAAAATCATCCCAAGAAATTGAGTAAAATGGCGGTCTTTACCTTATTGTGGCTGATGTGTTCACCAAACGATCTCACGAGTAAATATTGGGAAGAGTGGCCAGACTGGAAAATAAAGGCTAGTGGCACTACATGATTTATATGCATGGGGCCCACCGATACTATTGATCAAATTGTGATGCTCAAGCAAGATACTAAGGAAAATGAGAATCATATGAAACTTTCTCGATTAAGCTCAGAGTTGTGGCAGACTACATAGTTTGATGAGATGATAGATTTGCCCAAATAAGGTAATGATGCAGGAGACAACTAGGGGTAATAGGAATCTGGCAACTTTGATAAACAGAATCTCAATTCAAGTTCTTAGGTGAATCTATAAGAAGCATAGGATGCGAAAGAATCAGATTGTGAAGAAATTCTTTCAGAATTACAAGAAAACTCATTAATTGAAAAACATACAAAAGAATAAGGGCTGAACTTTGACTATGAAGAAGCAAAATTGGTTATCCTCCCCTAAAATTTAGAGCTTTCAGAAAGTAAAGTCCTGATTCAAGCCGCGATTAATGACTCAAACAAGAAATCTCAAACGCCTATAAATGAGGCAGCTGATTCAGTGAAGCATGTCAAAGTTATGAACATCAGAGCCAAACGAGTGGTAAATCTTAAAAATTAAAGTATCTTAGGAAAACGAAAGAATCGGTCATTTGAGAAGGATCCATCAAGAATAGAGACTGAAGGATAAAAAAAGAATGCGAGAAAAGGATCCCCTGCTTAGGATGTCGCATCTGAGGAGCTCGCTTGAATGAAGAACCATGAGTTAGAATAACTCTGAGTAATTGATAGGGACCCTCTCACAATGGATCTCAACTCGTTCTAAAAGACTTGGTTGGCTGAGTTTTGGAAGTGAAGTAATGATTATTTGAGAAATAATCAACTTAAACTTTTTTTAAAAATTAAAACTAAAAAATAAGCTTAATTTCTGCTATTCATGAGTTAAAGAATTTATACTTAGAATCCTCACAGCATTCTCTGTTAACTCTAAGCAATGTCAGGTTATCTGGGGTTGCCTTCCTCGTCAATATACCCAGCAGATATTAGATCCATGACGAGGGTCTTGTATTGGGATAAGTCTTGCAGCTCTTGATTCATCATGCTGCAATCGTTCTTAATGCATTTATTAATCTCAAGATACTTCTGCTTACTTTCTCTGAGCGAAATCTCTTATTGTTTTACTTCCTCCATCTCATTGGCTTTTCTTTTACGATTGGCAGATGGCTTCATTAAGTAAGCGGATCTCCCCTTGTGAACAGTTTAAATAATTAAGAGCAATCAGTCTTACCGCTATAGCTGATAGACTCGTTCAAGGCCTAGGCAAACTCATTTCTCATAGGGACAAGCAAATTTTGGGTTCTGTCAAGCTTTTCCCTTCGTTGCTTTTTCGCTTGTCCAATCATTTGATAAACTCCATCTCTATCCAAAGACATCAGCATGTCGCAGATCCACCTCTTATCGAGGTGGAGCCAATCGCACTAATCAGGGAAGTAGTTTAGCAAAGATGGCTTGTCCTTTGCAAAATTCATGAAATCTTCCACGGCAAGTCCCTCTATCTGAAGAACGGCAGCTACGATCACATCTTGTCTTTTGAGATGCTACAACAAATTTTATTTGCAAACGCTTACCTCTTTCTCTCCATTTAGGATTGATCTCAGAAAATAGACGTTCGTGCATTAAAGCTTTGGCAGGTAGACATTGCCCTCTTAAGATAAGAAGTCGTGGAGTTCCTTCTTGTTTCCAACTTTCTCTCTCAGCTAGTGGACATTGACTAGTTAATTCATTTGCTATCTGGTGCTAGTGCGTCCCAGGTTTTAGTGTTTTAATTATTGAATACATTTATATTACTATATTAATAATGATGACAGGCATATTAAATAGAATAATAATTTTAGCGCAAGAATTATTATACTTCCAGCAAAAGAATTCTCTATAGAGTATACCTTTGATAATAAAATAAAATAACTTTACAAGCAAAAATGAGGAACCGTAACTAAGATTCCTTAGGATAGTCAGATATACGTGGCTTTTTCTAAACTAATGATTAACGCGAAAATTCTCAAATACTTTAATAAAACACCTAGAAAAACGAAGACCTTCTGATTGGTACGACAATTTTACGGGCCCGTGCATCAAGGCAGGAAGTGACATGATAAACTTGTCAGCTCTTGACAGACTTAGCGATTAGCTTTTAAACAATTTGGAGGAGGAATTTTTGACTCGTGAATCTTAAGCAATTCATTAAAGAATTTCAATTGATCCAAAGCTCATCCAAGCTAACCTAGACATAAATTAGAGAGTTAATTTGATTGATTAGCCAGACTTTAAAGATGAGGTATTTTCTCAGTTGGAAAATTTAAACGCTAAATACAGCAGAGGATTTGTTAAGGATTGCATAAGTCTTTGGAAATGCAGCTAGGATCTCATCAAACCTTCAACCATCATCCATCAATCCTACAATCATAACTAGCAGCAACGGAGTGTCGTGAATATGACGACTCTTAGAGTTAAAGAAATATTTAAAAATTTGTTTGGTTATTCATGGAAACATTTGTTGAAGAAGATAGGATCTCTTGAGAGACTCTAAAATATCTAATCTTTGCTTAATGAAGGAGCAATGTCTATTAAGTAAGCATCGAGAACGTATAAGCTAAGCTTGCATATATGCAAAAAGATTATGAAAGCTAACTTTAAAAAGGAAAATTATACAAACACAATTAGCAACCCAGAAGGAAAAAATTAGAGCCTAGGCATGTTACAAAATTGAAATCTTATTTGAGAAAATCCAATTTTATGGCAACTTCCAAAGATATGCAAAATTATTTGGAAACCTAAATGGGATTGAAAGTGTGCCAGCAAACAATCCGGAAGGTACAAAAAAAGGAATTATCATTAAGTTATAAGAAGGTGACCTTCATTAGTGCCAGAGCACTTTCATAAGACTCTATACTGCAAAGGCAAATAGCAGCAATTGAGTTCGTTAGAATGCTCTCCGAGGGAAAGACCATTATTGTAGGAATACATTCGATTTGGGAAAATGAATTAAAATTAAATTAATTAAATATTAAAATCATGGCAGTTATCAAATCCAAAGTGATTAAAATTCAAAAATAAATGGATTCTACTGTAGATCCCGCAATTTTAGCTGGACTTTACTATTGGCAATATTCCTGAATCATCCAAGGAAGCGAGATATTTTGATTTTGAGCTAACTCCCAAAAATAGTAAAAGGGGTTTTTCTCGCTTGGGAGAAGAGATAAAATCATTATAGCAATAAAAACAACCGTCTTAATTTTAATGCGCTATCCAGAGAATATAATATTGTCAGAGTTTGGAGACATTTTCCAAAAACATAACTGAAGGTAATTAATAATTAATTAATTTTAATTTTAATTCATTTTCCAAATCGAATGTATTCCTACAATATAACATAGATGAAAGCTCAATCCAGTTCAGCATGAATAATAAGTGTTGCTGGGGCCCCAAAAGACAGCAGCATTTTAGTACATAATCAAGGAGGATTGCATGTATTGGGATCATTGCTGCTCTATCCAGTAGTGGCTAAGTATACTTTTAAATATTTAAAGGGAAGAATAACGGGAAAGCAGTTTATGCTTTTATACTAAGATTGTGTAATTTACTCAATAAGGAAAATGTCAATTGGAGACAGGAATCTGTGTTCATGCTAGATAATGCCTCCTATTATAGAAGCAGCTACATTAAAGAAAAGTTACAACTACTATATATACATACACTATTTTTAGGTCCTTACTAGTTTGATCTAGCACCAATAGAAAAGGTATTTGCATACATCAAAAAGTAAAACTTAATTAAAGATTAAGGTCCTTTTTTATTGAGGTAAGGTTGCTTTTGTTTTATTGTTATAGAGATAATAAAAGGAGTGAGAATCTAATAAAAATAATTTCCAACAGCATCAGAACCCTCAACTTTGAATGGGCTTCAAGAGCTTTTTTAAGCAGGCTTTCTTATGCTCTTGACTTTATTTTCATGCATGTTTTAAGGCTCATTGTTAGTAGAAACAACTGGGGACGATGAAGTTCGACACAGTAGCCTCATAAATACAAAATCATTAATTTATAACTACTTGATAAAATAAAAAGGGTTGGTGGTATATGCACGGGGAATGTACTTGGTAGAAAAGTTATTCATGGCACCAAATTTAAAGATGGTCTGCCTAATTAAAAATTTCATTAAGAAGTTCTCCCTTGTCTTTTTTAATTAAAGTCATCAAACTACTTCTAATAATATAAAATGCATAATGATTTGAGTTCAGCTTATGCAAAGCATTTTTCATAAAAACTCAATGGCTTCATAGTAGTTAATATTTTCGTGAAACATTAATGTAGCCCCTTGCAAACGTGATCAATAGTAAATTGTTTAAAGGATGATATAAAAATTGGATAGCTGATAATGTTATATGGGCTAGGAATCGATGAGAGTGGGGGAAGCGGAGGAAGCGGGGAAACGGGGGAATCGGGGGAAGCGGGGAAATCGGGGGAATCGGGAGAAGCGGAGGAAGCGGCGGAAGTGGAGGAATTACAGGAGCTTAAATAGATTACTGTTTCAAAACAAATTCTCCATTAGCAAGTGAACTCGGCTTTTAACTAACTTCTACATAAATATGGGTGGGAAGAACTTGAGTGTTGTTAAAAAAACTAGGGGCAGAGGAAGTGGGGGAATCGGGGGAAGCGGGGGAAGCGGGTGAAACGGGGGAAGTGGGGGAATCGGGGGAAACGGGGGAACCGGGGGAAGCGGCAGAAGCGGCAGAAGTAGAGGAATCGGTGGAATCAGCAGAATAAAAGCAACTGGAGGAAGCGGAGGAATAAGATTGAAGTGGCTAGTTATAAGGCAATGGTATTCTACTATCTATACTTTGTCCCGCTCTGATAACTCTAAGACAACTTTATATTGCTGAATCTTAAAAGTTACCAAACTTGTTTTATGGCATGGAAGTATCAATTCACAGTAAAATGCTTGATTAGTAATTTCTTGTCAAGATTCCTACAGGCTAAGTTATGTACTTTAAATAAATTCAGTCCATATTTTAGCAATTCATAGTTTAAAGGACTTCTAGCGCAGATTAGTAAAATATAAATGTAAAGAGGACTAGGTTTAATTATGATTGAATTTCAAGCTTTTCTGGCATGGTGTTTACTTAATATACTTTAAGAGATACGCCCAAAGCTACTGCAAGAAGTCTTTTGCAAATGACCTCAGCAAGTCATCGCTGTCATGCATATTTTTTAATAGAGAGCTCCTGAAACTCAGTCTGTATGTAATTAAATGCTTTCTTGTTAAGGTTATATTGGGCTTTGTGGTCTTAGTCAAATTAAATTTTAAAGGATACCCAGATAACCAAACTTACTTATAACAACTTTTGAACTCAATCTCATACTGGATGTGCTATTTTAATTTAAGAATCTGGACATATGATTAAGCTCTCATATAGAAAAGGATTTTAACAATTTTGGGATTCAACGAATCCACAGTGTCTTAATAACAAGGAAAATTATGCAAATATGAACGATAAGGATGCTAAAAATAACAAATAATCGAGATTAACTAGAATAGGAAAAGTAAAAAACACAAACCTAGCCACAGGCGAATTCACATCATAATACTACCATTCTAATATATAGAAGAGTTTTATTCAAAAAATAAAGTTTGCTGATTTAGTAGATATTTACCCAACAGATTTTGAAATGCGAAAACGAGAGCTCATCGGGGACTTGAATATTTAATTGAATGGGGCGTGATTATTCATATTTAGTAGAGATTCCAACTCAATCCATTGAAAATAATAATGCAATAAAAATAACAGATACCAAAGAAGCAGTAATCTGGCACTCCAATTATAATATCTAGTGTGCTTGGTATGTCACTACAAAAATAATTATAAAAAGTCAATACTCAAATACAGAAATAAGTACAGGCATGAGAAAAGGCATTATCAAAATGTAGAGGGGGAACTTATTTTACAAATTAAAGAAGTACATGGCCTTAATCGTTACCTTCTAATTAATAATCTAAAACAATTTGAGGATTTTGGGTTTATTACCAATGATGACATTGAAAAATACCTTGATTTAAAACTGGATGACTAAGTCTACAGGATCTTTCAATAACTAAAACAGAGTCGAGTTGGGCAATAATAATAAAATAACAATAATAGAAATAGCAATGACGATGGAAATAAGGGAGATGGTGATAATGGAAACAATAATGACAATGAAAATATATTAGACTAAAATAATCAAGATAATCAAGTTATCCTTTTTAATTAATAATAAAATGTGAGCGAAGAGGAGGCTACCTTCATCTAAAAACAATTATACCAAAATTATATAGAATCAATTCATAATAATGAAAGATTGGGATAATTTATTCAACAAAAGTAATAAGAAGGGCAAAATTATAGATTAAAACAAAAGGCGTTGTATGATCCTAGCAGCTGCGTAAAAAAAGATAAGTTCATGATAAAAAATAATTCATAATAATTCCGGTACCCATATTTAGAGAATGATTTAAGATTAAAACCGGAATATTACCAAAACATGCAAAAACATTTAACATTCAACTCAGTGAGCTTAATAACCAAGAGATTTAGTTAATTAAAACTAGAGAATTCAGATATCACCTTTTTAAAAATATCAATAATGGACAAATTTATGAATCAAAACAATAATAATCCCATTAACAATCAAGATAAACCCCAAGAGGATCAAGCTGTATCTAAACTGACTGAAAAGTAAAATGAAATGATAAAATAAATTCAAAATAATAAATAATTCAAATCAATCCCCTATATCGCTGATGTGACCAGGCCAGATGTGTGGGTTGAACTCAAAGATGCCCAACTTAGATATGCAGGCAGACTTTTCGACATAATCATAGTGTACCCACCCTGGGACAATTTCTCGTAACTCGCTACACATGGATTTAAGCCATCATACCCAC
>ARYC01020201.1:0-14330 GCA_000711775.1 Oxytricha trifallax
CATTGGCGAACTAATTGATGGTCTTGAAATGTTCTGTACAGTACAGGAGGTCCATATTGAGATGCAGGCTTCTCTATTGTCTAATCTGTCTTAGAGTTCAGCTCTTGTAATTTGTTATTACATATATTGTAGGTCCTCTTTTATAATTAATTATTATAGTTGGATCCTAAACTATTAATTTATTATCTGCTATTTAATAAGGTAAGAAATGTGAAATTTAGAGGATGATTTAAATACATTTATGAATTTAGTTTAAATACAAAGAGTCTTAATTGGTAGTTTGAATATTCTTAAATACAGATGGACTCCTATGCCAATCTTTTATGTTTGATCAGGACCTTGGCATCAAGTTAAAACTAGTAGATTCAAAGGTAGAAGCACTAAAGGCATTGCTTTGCATCCCCAGGGTTGAAGAAGTTAAGTTTGATAAATTTTAAATCCCATTATTGTGCTTATTACACAATTGCCCCCCTTTTCAGTCTTAAACCGTCTTAATTGAGGCATGGGGCCATGGATATCAAGATCAAAAATTTTTTTTCTCATCCACATCTGATATGGCAATAATTTCAACACCTCTTGCCTTATTTCTTCCTTTGGGTAAATTCTAGATGGATTCTTACACCAAGACTTCCGGATTTCTAGTTTATAACTATTTAATACAATCTCTGCCAAATCTTGCTAGATTACGCCCTAATCAGGGCTTTTCCCAGCACACCTAAAGTTTGCACAATGCCAATATGCAAACCACGATGAGGGATAGTTCTTAAGCTTGCCAATAGATGCCAGACTATCGATGTCTATGCAGCATATTGTGCCCATACAAGCCAAAAGAGACAAAAAGTAGGGGTTTTTGGTTATTAAGAATCATTTAAGACTGGCGATTTTAATTAAGAATGCATTAAGTTTAATTAAGAACGACTCCAAAGTCTTAATAAAATTAATTAAAAATGCTAACAAAGAGCGGCAAAATTTAAATTTTCGAGAAGGAATCTTAAATGATATTATAAGAGGAGGGTATTAGCCTAGCTATTATGCCTCTCAAGACTCTAAGTTTCAGGCGCCATAGACCTTGAAGTTGGATGTTAACGTAGGATCTAAATCGGATCACGATTTGGATGTGAATGAATCAGCGTAAGGCAACATGACCAACAACAAGGGTCGAAGGTCAAAATACCATGGCGCCTAATATCCCCATCTGATTGATCAAGCTAAACTAGTCCTCCCCCAGCATAATTATGACATCAAAAAAATTCTTGAAATGGAAGAATTCCAACCCTTAAAAGGATCCACAGACTTACCTCGATTCATAAACAAGTTCATCTTGAATAAAAAAATTTCACGGACTTCAAAAACTGAGAAAGCTAAGAGTGTTGTTGACGCTCATAAGGATGATTACCTACTTCAATTTAATGACACATCTCGGATCGAGTTTGATCAACCAGACATACCATGCAAATCTTAAAGCTAACTCTAAGTCTAAGAGGAAAGGAAGACAAACCTGGGTCAATAGCTCCAGAATCAAATAACTCAGGCTTATCTCCGAGAGTTCATAATGTTAAGGCAGAGGACAGGTACAGCTTCTTGGAGCAAATTCACTCAAGGAACAGTGCAAGTTTAATTGATTTTCTTTAAAAGCTCAAACACACAAGTACTCTGTCCTCCACAAAAGGGCTATTCAGGATAATACAAGAACTCCTCATCAACCTTAAACCCCAATGCAGATTAGGACAAGGATTTTCCTAAATTCTTTGCTGTTTTATGGGTATGAGACTATTGACTTTGACATTGAGCTATTAAGATCAGCTATGCAACTTTTAACTAGCAAGCCAGATCCCGAATTGTGTCTAGGCCTTGCTTCTTTTATCTTTATTAATGATGTCTCAGAGATCTCATAGTTAACAGACGACTTGACACTCCTCGATACTGTTAAATTCTGACATTATTCCACTCATGCAGTCTCTGCTCTCAATGTTAAACGTAGACAGTCAGGTGGTCCATATCTTACCTAACAGCCTAAGAATACTCAGCAGACCTTTCATATAGTAACTGAATCGCGATTCTGGACTAGGTATCATTAGAGATGTCCCCATTGAGGTTGTTTAATATCATGTGTAAATATGTTCCCTTGTTTAAGCCAAATCAGATGCTTAGTTGGAAAAGTTCTTAAACACCATGAGGGAAATTTACATAAATTAGTGGGACTATTTTGACTAGATTTTCTTCATGTACTTGATGCGAGAGATATCACGGACTCTGGTTTCAAGCTCCACAAGATGGAGGAGTAAGCTTGATGAAATCCAAAAGGCGTGCTTATGTATTGGGACCTTGTATTGGAGAGAAAAGAACTTAAGTTTAAAGAGCTAATAGACGAGGTCCTTGCTGGCAATATGAAACAGCTTGAACTCCAAAAGAAACTTCCAAAAAATGCTAGCTAATTCACTGCTGACTAAAAGTCTACAGCTTATCAGCAGCTGCAATTCTTAAACAAGAACTCGAAAGAAGTTGAATCGTTCCTTCGGCGGCCAGTGAAAGATGCCTTCAAGCCCACATCATTTCAAAAGAAACTAGAAGAGCATCTTGGGTTTTCATTGCTTCCACTACAGACCCTTTGTATAAACTATCTTATGTAGTGCCAGTCGTCAAGGGCATTTATCAACTTCGGAATGGGGAATGGAAAGACTCTAATGTGCATTTGCATTGCCACATATTTAGAATAATCTACTCAAAGTCCAGTCTTCATCGTTGGTAAGAACGATCACTTAGTCCTCCGGGATGAAAAGACTTATTAGTCAACAATAACTGGAATGGGAATTAGAGTCAACGTTAGCGAGTGGGACTCTAAAGTGGGAATTTACTTCTTGACTTAGAAAGATGTTGAGCAGTTTAGCGAGGATTCAAACTTTATAAATTCGTGGTAGAAAGGTAGCGTTGTTATGGATGAGCATGATTGGATCATGTTTGATGGCAACATAAATTGAATGAAGAGCGTGATTTAACTTTTGCAGCCATGTCATAAGCTTGTAGCTTTCACTGGATCTGTGCTTAATTAAAAAGAAGCCACGATCCTGAGCGACATCTTTGGAGTTAGAGAAGTAACCTTTCCTTCGATATCCTCGGTCACAAGTCAAAGAAGAACTCATCTCCCAGATATCCTTGTACCATCTAAATTGCAGGAGTATAATAGATAGCTCATAAGCATTCTAGAGGCTTAGACTTTAAAAACACCCGTAGTCATTGTATGCCAACAATCCTTTCCTCAAATCGAAAGCATCCTAAAAAAGCAGAGTCATCTCAAAGTCATGATTGTGAAAAACCTAAGAGGAGGTAAGGTTGAAGCATCTTTAGAGGGAACGCTATGTCTCAAAAATGCCAGCGGTAGGTATGGAGTTTTTGTTTTAAGTGAGCAGCAGGGAAGAGGAACAGACTTAAAATCATCCCAAGAAATTGAGTAAAATGGCGGTCTTTACCTTATTGTGGCTGATGTGTTCACCAAACGATCTCACGAGTAAATATTGGGAAGAGTGGCCAGACTGGAAAATAAAGGCTAGTGGCACTACATGATTTATATGCATGGGTGCACCGATACTATTGATCAAATTGTGATGCTCAAGCAAGATACTAAGGAAAATGAGAATCATATGAAACTTTCTCGATTAAGCTCAGAGTTGTGGCAGACTACATAGTTTGATGACATGATAGATTTGCCCAAATAAGGTAATGATGCAGGAGACAACTAGGGGTAATAGGAATCTGGCAACTTTGATAAACAGAATCTCAATTCAAGTTCTTAGGTGAATCTATAAGAAGCATAGGATGCGAAAGAATCAGATTGTGAAGAAATTCTTTAGAATTACAAGAAAACTCATTAATTGAAAAACATACAAAAGAATAAGGGCTGAACTTTGACTATGAAGAAGCAAAATTGGTTATCCTCCCCTAAAATTTAGAGCTTTCAGAAAGTAAAGTCCTGATTCAAGCCGCGATTAATGACTCAAACAAGAAATCTCAAACGCCTATAAATGAGGCAGCTGATTCAGTGAAGCATGTCAAAGTTATGAACATCAGAGCCAAACGAGTGGTAAATCTTAAAAATTAAAGTATCTTAGGAAAACGAAAGAATCGGTCATTTGAGAAGGATCCATCAAGAATAGAGACTGAAGGATAAAAAGAGAATGCGAGAAAAGGATCCCCTGCTTAGGATGTCGCATCTGAGGAGCTCGCTTGAATGAAGAACCATGAGTTAGAATAACTCTGAGTAATTGATAGGGACCCTCTCACAATGGATCTCAACTCGTTCTAAAAGACTTGGTTGGCTGAGTTTTGGAAGTGAAGTAATGATTATTTGAGAAATAATCAACTTAAACTTTTTTTAAAAATTAAAACTAAAAAATAAGCTTAATTTCTGCTATTCATGAGTTAAAGAATTTATACTTAGAATCCTCACAGCATTCTCTGTTAACTCTAAGCAATGTCAGGTTATCTGGGGTTGCCTTCCTCGTCAATATACCCAGCAGATATTAGATCCATGACGAGGGTCTTGTATTGGGATAAGTCTTGCAGCTCTTGATTCATCATGCTGCAATCGTTCTTAATGCATTTATTAATCTCAAGATACTTCTGCTTACTTTCTCTGAGCGAAATCTCTTATTGTTTTACTTCCTCCATCTCATTGGCTTTTCTTTTACGATTGGCAGATGGCTTCATTAAGTAAGCGGATCTCCCCTTGTGAACAGTTTAAATAATTAAGAGCAATCAGTCTTACCGCTATAGCTGATAGACTCGTTCAAGGCCTAGGCAAACTCATTTCTCATAGGGACAAGCAAATTTTGGGTTCTGTCAAGCTTTTCCCTTCGTTGCTTTTTCGCTTGTCCAATCATTTGATAAACTCCATCTCTATCCAAAGACATCAGCATGTCGCAGATCCACCTCTTATCGAGGTGGAGCCAATCGCACTAATCAGGGAAGTAGTTTAGCAGAGATGGCTTGTCCTTTGCAAAATTCATGAAATCTTCCACGGCAAGTCCCTCTATCTGAGGAACGGCAGCTACGATCACATCTTGTCTTTTGAGATGCTACAACAAATTTTATTTGCAAACGCTTACCTCTTTCTCTCCATTTAGGATTGATCTCAGAAAATAGACGTTCGTGCATTAAAGCTTTGGCAGGTAGACATTGCCCTCTTAAGATAAGAAGTCGTGGAGTTCCTTCTTGTTTCCAACTTTCTCTCTCAGCTAGTGGACATTGACTAGTTAATTCATTTGCTATCTGGTGCTAGTGCGTCCCAGGTTTTAGTGTTTTAATTATTGAATACATTTATATTACTATATTAATAATGATGACAGGCATATTAAATAGAATAATAATTTTAGCGCAAGAATTATTATACTTCCAGCAAAAATGAATTCTCTATAGAGTATACCTTTGATAATAAAATAAAATAACTTTACAAGCAAAAATGAGGAACCGTAACTAAGATTCCTTAGGATAGTCAGATATACGTGGCTTTTTCTAAACTAATGATTAACGCGAAAATTCTCAAATACTTTAATAAAACACCTAGAAAAACGAAGACCTTCTGATTGAGTACGACAATTTTACGGGCCCGTGCATCAAGGCAGGAAGTGACATGATAAACTTGTCAGCTCTTGACAGACTTAGCGATTAGCTTTTAAACAATTTGGAGGAGGAATTTTTGACTCGTGAATCTTAAGCAATTCATTAAAGAATTTTAATTGATCCAAAGCTCATCCAAGCTAACCTAGACATAAATTAGAGAGTTAATTTGATTGATTAGCCAGACTTTAAAGATGAGGTATTTTCTCAGTTGGAAAATTTAAACGCTAAATACAGCAGAGGATTTGTTGAGGATTGCATAAGTCTTTGGAAATGCAGCTAGGATCTCATCAAACCTTCAACCATCATCCATCAATCCTACAATCATAACTAGCAGCAACGGAGTGTCGTGAATATGACGACTCTTAGAGTTAAAGAAATATTTAAAAATTTGTTTGGTTATTCATGGAAACATTTGTTGAAGAAGATAGGATCTCTTGAGAGACTCTAAAATATCTCATCTTTGCTTAATGAAGGAGCAATGTCTATTAAGTAAGCATCGAGAACGTATAAGCTAAGCTTGCATATATGCAAAAAGATTATGAAGGCTAACTTTAAAAAGGAAAATTATACAAACTCCAATTAGCAACCCAGAAGGAAAAAATTAGAGCCTAGGCATGTTACAAAATTGAAATCTTATTTGAGAAAATCCAATTTTATGGCAACTTCCAAAGATATGCAAAATTATTTGGAAACCTAAATGGGATTGAAAGTGTGCCAGCAAACAATCCGGAAGGTACTAAAAAAGGAATTATCATTAAGTTATAAGAAGGTGACCTTCATTAGTGCCAGAGCACTTTCATAAGACTCTATACTGCAAAGGCAAATAGCAGCAATTGAGTTCGTTAGAATGCTCTCCGAGGGAAAGACCATTATTGTAGGAATACATTCGATTTGGGAAAATGAATTAAAATTAAATTAATTAAATATTAAAATCATGGCAGTTATCAAATCCAAAGTGATTAAAATTCAAAAATAAATGGATTCTACTGTAGATCCCGCAATTTTAGCTGGACTTTACTATTGGCAATATTCCTGAATCATCCAAGGAAGCGAGATATTTTGATTTTGAGCTAACTCCCAAAAATAGTAAAAGGGGTTTTTCTCGCTTGGGAGAAGAGATAAAATCATTATAGCAATAAAAACAACCGTCTTAATTTTAATGCGCTATCCAGAGAGTATAATATTGTGAGAGTTTGGAGACATTTTCCAAAAACATAACTGAAGGTAATTAATAATTAATTAATTTTAATTTTAATTCATTTTCCAAAATCGAATGTATTCCTACAATATTAACATAGATGAAAGCTCAATCCAGTTCAGCATGAATAATAAGTGTTGCTGGGGCCCCAAAAGACAGCAGCATTTTAGTACATAATCAAGGAGGATTGCATGTATTGGGATCATTGCTGCTCTATCCAGTAGTGGCTAAGTATACTTTTAAATATTTAAAGGGAAGAATAACGGGAAAGCAGTTTATGCTTTTATACTAAGATTGTGTAATTTACTCAATAAGGAAAATGTCAATTGGAGACAGGAATCTGTGTTCATGCTAGATAATGCCTCCTATTATAGAAGCAGCTACATTAAAGAAAAGTTACAACTACTATATATACATACACTATTTTTAGGTCCTTACTAGTTTGATCTAGCACCAATAGAAAAGGTATTTGCATACATCAAAAAGTAAAACTTAATTAAAGATTAAGGTCCTTTTTTATTGAGGTAAGGTTGCTTTTGTTTTATTGTTATAGAGATAATAAAAGGAGTGAGAATCTAATAAAAATAATTTCCAACAGCATCAGAACCCTCAACTTTGAATGGGCTTCAAGAGCTTTTTTAAGCAGGCTTTCTTATGCTCTTGACTTTATTTTCATGCATGTTTTAAGGCTCATTGTTAGTAGAAACAACTGGGGACGATGAAGTTCGACACAGTAGCCTCATAAATACAAAATCATTAATTTATAACTACTTGATAAAATAAAAAGGGTTGGTGGTATATGCACGGGGAATGTACTTGGTAGAAAAGTTATTCATGGCACCAAATTTAAAGATGGTCTGCCTAATTAAAAATTTCATTAAGAAGTTCTCCCTTGTCTTTTTTAATTAAAGTCATCAAACTACTTCTAATAATATAAAATGCATAATGATTTGAGTTCAGCTTATGCAAAGCATTTTTCATAAAAACTCAATGGCTTCATAGTAGTTAATATTTTCGTGAAACATTAATGTAGCCCCTTGCAAACGTGATCAATAGTAAATTGTTTAAAGGATGATATAAAAATTGGATAGCTGATAATGTTATATGGGCTAGGAATCGATGAGAGTGGGGGAAGCGGAGGAAGCGGGAAGCGGGGGAATCGGGGGAAGCGGGGAAATCGGGGGAATCGGGAGAAGCGGAGGAAGCGGCGGAAGTGGAGGAATTACAGGAGCTTAAATAGATTACTGTTTCAAAACAAATTCTCCATTAGCAAGTGAACTCGGCTTTTAACTAACTTCTACATAAATATGGGTGGGAAGAACTTGAGTGTTGTTAAAAAAACTATGGGGCAGAGGAAGTGGGGGAATCGGGGGAAGCGGGGGAAGCGGGTGAAACGGGGGAAGTGGGGGAATCGGGGGAAACGGGGGAACCGGGGGAAGCGGCAGAAGCGGCAGAAGTAGAGGAATCGGTGGAATCAGCAGAATAAAAGCAACTGGAGGAAGCGGAGGAATAAGATTGAAGTGGCTAGTTATAAGGCAATGGTATTCTACTATCTATACTTTGTCCCGCTCTGATAACTCTAAGACAACTTTATATTGCTGAATCTTAAAAGTTACCAAACTTGTTTTATGGCATGGAAGTATCAATTCACAGTAAAATGCTTGATTAGTAATTTCTTGTCAAGATTCCTACAGGCTAAGTTATGTACTTTAAATAAATTCAGTCCATATTTTAGCAATTCATAGTTTAAAGGACTTCTAGCGCAGATTAGTAAAATATAAATGTAAAGAGGACTAGGTTTAATTATGATTGAATTTCAAGCTTTTCTGGCATGGTGTTTACTTAATATACTTTAAGAGATACGCCCAAAGCTACTGCAAGAAGTCTTTTGCAAATGACCTCAGCAAGTCATCGCTGTCATGCATATTTTTAATAGAGAGCTCCTGAAACTCAGTCTGTATGTAATTAAATGCTTTCTTGTTAAGGTTATATTGGGCTTTGTGGTCTTAGTCAAATTAAATTTTAAAGGATACCCAGATAACCAAACTTACTTATAACAACTTTTGAACTCAATCTCATACTGGATGTGCTATTTTAATTTAAGAATCTGGACATATGATTAAGCTCTCATATAGAAAAGGATTTTAACAATTTTGGGATTCAACGAATCCACAGTGTCTTAATAACAAGGAAAATTATGCAAATATGAACGATAAGGATGCTAAAAATAACAAATAATCGAGATTAACTAGAATAGGAAAAGTAAAAAACACAAACCTAGCCACAGGCGAATTCACATCATAATACTACCATTCTAATATATAGAAGAGTTTTATTCAAAAAATAAAGTTTGCTGATTTAGTAGATATTTACCCAACAGATTTTGAAATGCGAAAACGAGAGCTCATCGGGGACTTGAATATTTAATTGAATGGGGCGTGATTATTCATATTTAGTAGAGATTCCAACTCAATCCATTGAAAATAATAATGCAATAAAAATAACAGATACCAAAGAAGCAGTAATCTGCACTCCAATTATAATATCTAGTGTGCTTGGTATGTCACTACAAAAATAATTATAAAAAGTCAATACTCAAATACAGAAATAATTACAGGCATGAGAAAAGGCATCATCAAAATGTAGAGGGGGAACTTATTTTACAAATTAAAGAAGTACATGGCCTTAATCGTTACCTTCTAATTAATAATCTAAAACAATTTGAGGATTTTGGGTTTATTACCAATGATGACATTGAAAAATACCTTGATTTAAAACTGGATGACTAAGTCTACAGGATCTTTCAATAACTAAAACAGAGTCGAGTTGGGCAATAATAATAAAATAACAATAATAGAAATAGCAATGACGATGGAAATAATGGAGATGGTGATAATGGAAACAATAATGACAATGAAAATATATTAGACTAAAATAATCAAGATAATCAAGTTATCCTTTTTAATTAATAATAAAATGTGAGCGAAGAGGAGGCTACCTTCATCTAAAAACAATTATACCAAAATTATATAGAATCAATTCATAATAATGAAAGATTGGGATAATTTATTCAACTAAAGTAATAAGAAGGGCAAAATTATAGATTAAGACAAAAGGCGTTGTATGATCCTAGCAGCTGCGTAAAAAAAGATAAGTTCATGATAAAAAATAATTCATAATAATTCCGGTACCCATATTTAGAGAATGTTTTAAGATTAAAACCGGAATATTACCAAAACATGCAAAAACATTTAACATTCAACTCAGTGAGCTTAATAACCAAGAGATTTAGTTAATTAAAACTAGAGAATTCAGATATCACCTTTTCAAAAATATCAATAATGGACAAATTTATGAATCAAAACAATAATAATCCCATTAACAATCAAGATAAACCCCAAGAGGATCAAGCTGTATCTAAACTGACTGAAAAGTAAAATGAAATGATAAAATAAATTCAAAATAATAAATAATTCAAATCAATCCCATATATCGCTGATGTGACCAGGCCAGATGTGTGGGCTGAACTCAAACATGCCCAACTTAGATATGCAGGCAGACTTTTCGACATAATCATAGTGGACCCACCCTGGGACAGTTTCTCGTAACTCGCTACACATGGATTTAAGCCATCATACCCACTACTCAAGGACTCAGATCTCTTCAACATGCCCTTACATATGATATAAACTGATGGATTTATGATACTCTGGGTCGTCAACTCCAAGATACAGCAGGCATGGGATTTCATACATCACCATGGTTATAAGTAAGCAATTATTAATTTTAAACTATTTTTTTTAGATATTTAGATAAGTTTGTTTGGGTCAAGACAACAAACGCCGATGTGGTGCATTCTGGCAATGGGAATGTGGTGAGACATGCATTCGAGGAAGCATGGATTTGCGGCAAGGGGGACTACACTATAAAAAAAGAGGGATACAAGCCACCTAGCGTGATCGCATCGCACATCCGATTTCAATCACAGAAGCCTGATGAGTCTTATTGCTATGCAGAGAATCTATGCCCCGGAGGATACATATTAGAGGTATTCGCAAGAAACCACAACCTTAAAGATGGCGTAGTCTCGATGGGGAACTAAATATGACTATCTTTCTTTGCATTTTCAATGCTAGTATATATTTTTAACTTAATTGCATATTTAATTACTACTAAATTTCGATTTTTATACCTTACTAATTTATTTTAAGTGCGTCACAGTGATTTTAAATTAAATCGTCAAGCGCGTCATCACTTAAATTAAGTAGGTCTATGTAGTACTACTTAGTACCTTCAGGGGGAGAAGATTAAAGATGGCGTTCTGAGCCTAAGAGAGTTTGTTCTATTGAGTCTTCGCTGTATGATTCGTCGCTGTAGATTTATTTGTTATCGTCGCTCCAGTTAGAGTCATCATCGTCTTCTTAGGTGATTTTTTTTCTCTCTTTTTTGGAGCTTTGAATGAGTATTTTCTCTTTGGGTAGTAGGGTTCACTCACAATGTCTAGGCGTGGGACCACAGCTTTTGAGACTATAAAGTCATATATTGTCTCTTTTATAGGATGGGGACTTGGTGCTGGAGTGTCATCTGTTTCTTAAAGAGTTGTGCCTTTTTCTTTTTCAGTTTAAGGCTTGATAAATTTGTTATTCACTCTTAAAAGTCTTAGAAGTTGGTATGTTTACATTATCCAAAGTTGATGGTTTGAGTCATCGTTTTCAGGTAGATACTATAGTTTATTGAGTTCTATTTAGTACTGGTTTATATGTTCGTGACCTTTCCTGATTATTCTTTTGATAATGAAGGTTATAGTTTCTAGGATGTATAGTCCCACTGATCTTTGTTGTTTCTGATAATCTTTGTTGTTAAGTGAGCTAGCTGAGTATATTTTTTGTTTTCGGCTAGGGTGTATATCAGATCTCGGTCTGGTGCGTTTAGTATACCCATTTTGTGTTTGTGATTTTTTTTAATTTTTTAAAAGTTATAATCAGTCAAAATAGAAAATAAATTCGAAATATGGAAAACTTTTAGAAATAAATAAATATATAAGTTACCTTCTTGAATATATAAACAAATATTAAATTAGAAAGTTATTTTATTTATTTAATTTTTATAAATATTTTCGTAAGAAGAACCAAAAGTTATTTAATTTTATTACTTCAACCTAATCGCACTAATTATATTATTAATTATTATTAAATAGAAAAATACTAAAATAATTTAAATTAAAATTAAATGATCTTTTTACAATTATCAACTTTGATTTATGTCAGTTTTTATAAATGAGTAATTTATAAATATACACCTATTATAAGAATAAGAATTTGAAAACTAGTCATATTTAATGTTAAAATTGTGATTTATAAAATAAATAAAAATAGCGAATAAATCTTATCTGATAATTACAGAAAACTAATTTCATTTATATAACTCATTATGAATAAATTTATTTTTAAATTTTATTTAAATATATTAATATAATTAGTGGGACCAAGTAGTAAAAATAAATAACTTTTTCTACTTGGTCCCAAAGTATATAAATAAATAGAATAAATCAAACAAATTTCAAATAAATAATTATAAAAATATTATCATCAACATTTATTTATATTAATCTGTATTTTAAGAATTTAACAATTCACAATTTTTACAGTATTATGACTGAATATAATACTATAAGAAAAAAGTTGATTAATTAGTAATATCTGGGAAATATTTAAATTTTTACTGAATGATACTAAATTTTAAAAACTTTCAGTTTGTAGACATATTGTATTAGATTTATCAAATATAAGTTAAATAAGTTAATTAAAAGATTAAATCTTAAAATATTATTATCGATTCTAAAAAATAGCATTTATTATAATATTTTTATAAATAAAATTAATGTACATTATGGTGCTAATAAAATTGTAAAAGAATCATTTTTTTTTAATTTTGCTATAATATAATATAATAAAAGATTAATTATTCATCTATGTAAAAAAAATATAAATTTTTACTTATTTTTATTTTATCTATTAATATTTTGATTCTTATTTTATTTACTCAGATATTTTTAAATATCTTAATTTACAAATAATTTCTGACGATCTTTATTTTTTTAAAAATATTATTTTAAACTGTCTTTACTATATATTATTGATAACTCAGGATTTATCAAATTTGAAGAAAAATATGTAAATTGATTAAATTAATTAACATTTAAATTCTATTTTAACGACTGGACTTAAGTTTTAAGCTCCTATATTGTAGGTAGGTCATCAAAAGTTTTTGAAACATATTTCAAAATAAATCTCTCGCGCCGAGGCAGTAGTTTTTCAATGATTATTTTTTCAATAATTTATTTCATGTCGTTCTAATTCTGCTTCAACTTAGAAAATCTCTTCCCAACTAGTATTTGAATGAGGATAACAATCAGGGAATATATGTCTAATCTACAGTCCCCATTCTCAACTTCTTCATTATTAATTTAGTCTTGATAAGGTGTCATTGGCATCTAAGACACGTCTAATTTAACATTCTTAGAAGTTTGAGTATTTATAATTTGTTATGAGAATTCGAGTTTTTATCATCATAAATTTTTATTGTTTTAGGGGACAGATATCTATGAACAATACCAGCTGAATATAATTCCTACACAGTTTCTAAAGTGCTAATGAAAGCTCTTAAACTTTTATCTCTGCTTTGTTGCATAATGAACTGACCCAAACTGCACTTCCAATCAAGTGTTTTTAGTTTCAACATTTGATTGTCATAAGACATTACGATTACTCAATCCTAGCATGGTCCTACTTCAACATTCCTTAAATAAGACAAAATCTTGGATTCAGTTCAAAGTTGCTATACTAAGTTGAAATTCAATTTTATTTCGTCATTAACAATCAAAACCCCAAAGCCCTTTCAGTAGTTTGATTGAGTTTTTGATTGATAAAAGTAGACTATTAGTGCATACTTTATTAGAGTTTTAATAGGGTTATGTAGGGGTTTAATGTTTAAATATTAGTAATTTAAGTGAGTATATGCGAGGTTTGGGGTCAGTTTATTACAGTGAATATATAGATTTATTGTTTATGTTGCGATATGGATGTGATGAATATAGTGAATAACTCAAGCCTGTTCTGAATTATAAATCTATAGCAAGGCTACTCCATAAATCTCCAGCAACTGTGAGGTCTCACTGTCTATTAGCATTGAATTTAAAGAGATAGCATCTTAATTCTAAGCCTAAGAGACCCTTAAAGTTTTAGCATCATCATATTGAATATCTTAATAATGATAAGACTATCAGATACTGGACTCATTTCTCTCTGGATAAGAGAGCTGTAATGTTTGATCGCCAATTTCCTGAGCTTCACATCTCTGCTTAATCAATAGCAAACATATATAAAAAGAATGGAATATCTTACAAGACAGTCAATCGTAGAGAGTGATTGACTTTAATGTTCCATTTTATAAGTATAATTTAAATTATATATTTGATTAAATGCAAAGGGCTTAAGAGCATAAAATAAAGTTCATA